>CM060679.1:70365224-70425224 GCA_030686995.1 Artemisia argyi | reverse complement strand
GGGTTTGTCGGTCCATGTGTATTTTGGCATGTTTTTGTCGGTTTTGGGCCGAACCGGACCGAACCGACCCGAAACCGAAATTCAAGAAAAACCGGAACCGAAACCGAACCGACGGGCCGTCGGTCCGGTTCGGTTTTTGTCGGTTCGGTCGGTTTCGTCGGTCCGGTTCGGTTTTGAACATGCGATGCTCAGCCCTATGTTGAAGTGTTAAGGGTATTGTGATACTTTTTTGGGTTATGACATGTTGCATAAATATGATAGTAGAAAATTTTTGAAAAGTTTTATTTATTTATTTTTAGCAAAACATTTTTTGAAAAGTTGATAACATATATTGTTATGAAAGAAAATAAATGACAGGCATAGCAGTGCGTGAAAATTTTGAACACAAACATTTTTGTGGACTTATGTTTTGAATACATTTGGTTGGATTTCAGACAATTAACCATGGAATTGAAAGTTCGTTATTGGAGGAAGTTCGTGAAATCGGCATTCAGTTCTTCAAATTACCAGTGGAGGAGAAGAAGAAATGTTTGAGAGAAAAAGATGATGTTGAAGGATATGGGAATGACATGGTTCTCTCAAATAACCAAACTCTTGATTGGAATGATAGGATTTATCTCACTGTTATCCCACAACACCAACAAAAGCTTCAGTTTTGGCCTCAAAATCCCACTCACTTCCGGTAAGTTGATTTGTCAGTAGTTATAAGTTTAACGAATCAATATACTGAAAACAAGATTATTATTGATTTGTGCTAGTGAAACTTGTGACTCATAAATGTTTTTGTTGAAGTAGCACGTGGAACAAATTTTTAAACTTATTAAAGTGTCCGGTGACCATTTTACTATTTCTGCATATCAGTATATTCAGAATGCTGTATAGGACTGACCAGTTTGACAATTTTGATGCATCAGGGAAGTTCTTAATGCATATAGCTCCAAGATAGACCTTATTAGTAAAGTTGTTCAAAAATCGTTGGCTAGATCATTAAACTTGGAGGAAGATTCCTTCTTGAGCCAGTATGGGACGACTGCGAGTATAAGTGCAAGATATAACTACTATCCGCCTTGTCCATGGCCCGAAAAGGTGTTAGGAGTCAAAGCACATTCTGATAGTTCAGCGATCACGGTCTTGTTGCAAGACAAAGAGGTTGAAGGCCTTCAACTTTTGAGAGATAATCAGTGGGTTAGAGTACCTATTGTTAGTGATGCTTTAACCATCAATGTTGGTGATCAAATGGAGGTAATCCTTTTTGTTTTCCTACTAAGTTCCTATACCTAATTTTATGTTTTACTTGTCAATTTTGGTTGGTTGGGTAACAGGTTAAACATGTGCTCTTCTACAAATGAGTCAGTTTTAGATTGACTAGTCAAGGCTTTCTAAATTTCTTTAGCGATTAGTAAATGATATCGTGAATAATGAATGTGTTAAATATGATATAAACAGCTACTACTGACATAATAACATAGCTTTTCTTATCAAGCGTTTGATAAGGTTGCAAACCATTGGCCCATTTCTGTTTCATCTTTAACTGAATTTTACAATCTTACCCATTTGACCCGTATGAGGGAAAGAAGACCAAATTGATCTATTTTAGATAGATAAGCTAAATTTTCCCATGTTAGAATTTGACAAAATATATATGAAACTGAAATTTGGAAAAATGTCACCTAGAAAGCCAAATTATAGTTCTTGTTATGTTCTAAAATAAAACGCATAAATAAGTTAAAATGCAACTGTAGTTTCACGATGTCCAATGTTTCCTGCTAGCATTTTTATTTAATCTCTCATGAATTGTGGTGCAACCATTTGTATTTTATGTCAGTAATGTGATGTTATACCATACAGCTTACACATGGTTTGCATAATGAGTATTTGCCAGTTAGTTAAGTACTTAAGTATAAAAAAGTGCAGATAATGAGTAATGGGATATTCAAGAGCCCGGTGCATAGAGTGTTAGTAAACTCAAAAAAAGAAAGGATGACTCTGGCAATGTTCTGCGTGCCTCAAACCGAAATGGTTATTGGACCCGTGGATGGGCTTATCACAGATGAAACTTCAAGGCTATACAAGAACGGCACATATACTCTTGACTTCTATTTCAAGAATTACCAGCAAGGAAGGAGAGCAATTGATGCTTGCAAGATTTGACTATGTTCAGAAATGATCTTATCATCGGCTCTTAAGCATTTTCTGTTTAGCTTGTTTGTATCCTTTTGTATTTTGTTGTTATAGCAAAAATAAGAATATAAACGTTTGTTATGTAGTAGTATGGCTTAGCTATATAAAGTTTCTTTAGTAAATATTAAGAGATAAAAAAAAAGCATATAAATAAGAACTTAAACTGAGTTTGCAAACTTTTGGACCTCTTGCAGTTTTGAGTTTGAATTACACTCTTAAATGCTTGTGTAAACTAAGGAGCGGTAAAATAATCAAACAGCATCTTTCTGAATGGAATATTTTCTCAATTTACTTGTCTGCGTATCTTAAATCCAGATATAGATCGACATGTGATTAGATTTTCGCCGTTATATTGCAGTTTATGTATGTTAATAAAGTTTCAGACATACATAAGTGGCTTATGGGATATCATTTGGTAAACAAACAGTCAACTTAACCTCAATATTTGTAATTTACATGTTTTGATTGTTATTCATCTTACACTACCTGCAGAACCTGATTACTAATCAGGCATGAAGATTCAACTGATTTCTCATAACTATCTATAGTTTTGAGATGTGTGCTAGTTATGCCAGACCCTGCATCCTGAATTCCTAATCATCAGTCAGACATTCAGGTTCAATTGCCTGCTGATACAAATCTATACTTATGTCCACCATGGTCGAATTCCAATCCAGAATGCTAGTTTGAAGAACCATGAGTCAATGAACATGCAACTTTAACAAATAGCTAGCGGCTGACTTTCACCAGCTTCCAGGAAGATATATCCGTAAAAAATACAAAAAGCGGTTCTACAAATGATTTTTTAACTGGCTCTGGCATGTCGTCTATGACTAGTGCTGAGGTTGCTGTTTTTTGTATATATTTAGCCTCTTCTCTTAACCTCCTCTAGAGCTCGTATAAGCTTAAATCAGCAGTTACCACTTGGTATTGCTTTCAGCCTTTCAGGTTTTGCTCTCTATATATTTAGAGTTGGGATCTTGTGACAAAAGCAATATTGTACAAAAGCAAAGATGCATGCCAGATTTATCCTCCTTGTCGATGGGCCGACAAAGTCTTTGGACTTTAACCACAGGCTGATGGAACGTCAACGGTAATCACGATTTTGTTGCAAGACAAAGAGGTTAAAGGCCTTCAAATCTTGAAAGATGATCAACGGGTTTATGTTATTGTTGTTCATGATGCTCTAACCATCAATGTCCGTAATCAAATAAGCAGAGGTAACATACATAGTTTGAAGATTGGTAATAACATGAAAAGGTCAAGAATGTCAGAGGACTTATACGCTACCTCGCCCGTGACTTTTATAACTAATAAGTTTTTTAGTTTTAAACCAACTTAATGAAAAAATTAACTACTACTTTTAAAAACGATCAGCTTACTTTTGTGCGGCCGAGTCTTGTCCAAGTACATACTTTTGCGTGACTGGGTCTTGTCTAAGTACACTAAAACCTCTATAAATTAATAGTATTGAGACTAGTATATTTTATTAATTTAGCGAGATATTATTATATCGATAAATTAATAATTTATTAACTTAAAGAGGTTTTACGTATGCCTTAAAATTTTCAAGTCTAACATACTAGCTAGTTACAATGTAGACTCATTAGAGATGAAAAATAAATTAGAAAAACAAGTTCCAATTAACATTTTATGAATTCATATTCACACTTTATGAAAATAAATTAACACTTTTTGTGCAATACGAGAAGACAACGCACCAACTCTTTATTGCAATAAGGAGATTTTAATATAAACTCAATTTAGATTTGAAGTTCAACAAAAACCAAATGACAATGGATTCATTTTTTACTAAACAATCATTGGATTTTGAAGTGTATCTCTCTCACACACATATATACATATATATGAATTTTTAGTAATTATTAATTTATAGTTTCGTTGGGACTAATGTATATACATTGGGGTTTTAAAAAAATTTTATCTTATTATTTTATCGATTGAGGTCCAAATTTGTACTGGTCTCAAGTTGGGACTGGATAAATTATTAAGTTTATCGAGGTTATTAATTTATCGAGTATTAATTTATAAAGGTTTTATTGTACATACTTTTACGCGACCGACGACAACTTTTTGTCACCTAGATGGCTTTGTGCGATTGGTTCTTGTCAAAGTACATACTTTTGCGTGACCGAGGGCTATTTTTGTGCGATCAGGTTTTGTCAAAGTACAACCGCTGGAAACTATTAACTCTTTCGAGAATGTGGTAAAATTTTGACCATCTTTTTAAACATTTAGATAAAAATGACCTTTTCGTTTGAGGGTGTTTCTCATGTTTGTTAGGATCAAGAATGGAAACGAGGAGGAGTAAAAGTCATATATTAGCGATGTACTTTCAAAAAATTTCAAATATAAGTAACAATTTTTTTTTTTTTTTTTACTAATCTAGTATGTAAAATTTGGTAACTTTTCATGATATAGTGCTTATGGGCCTACTAAGTAACAAGTATACCGGTTGACACTAAAGATGATCGACACGTCATATTTAACTTTTTTTTTTTTTTTTTTTTTTTTTCCAAGGTGGATATACCACGTCAATAAATAACCCTTATTTGAGACCAACTAATTATGAAACCCTAATACATTGCACGATTCAGTTGAAAAAAAAAAAACCCAAATTATGAAACCCTAATTTTTACAATTGTTCAATTAAAATGAAGATGCCCAAAGGTAACATTAAAATTGTTGTTTATCTACTTTAGTTAGTATGTTATCTTACTTTAATTTCATTTAAAACACTAATTTTTACTAACCCAAATTTTGTTTATAATGACAAATCAAGTGTTTACTGTGCACTTACACCATGATGGGGCTTTTATTCCCAGCCCTTTAAGATATGTACAAGGTGATGAAAAACAAATCACTGATATCGACTTTTGAAGGTATGAGCTTTGATGATTTACGTGAGGTTATCAGACATTTAGTTCATGGCATTGTTTATAGGTTATATTACTGCCCTATTAGAACACCATTGAATGTGGGTATTAAAGAACTTAAGATTGATAATGATGTAAAAGACTTTATTAGAGTTGGGTATGAAAACAAATGGTATGTTGATTTGTATGTGGAGCATTTTAACTATGATGTAATGGATTTTCTTAATGAAGAAGCAAATGGGGTTTTAAGTAGTGGGTCTAGTGATGATGAATATGATAGCAGTGATGAGTGTAAGGAATTTGATGATGTAGATTTTTATACTGAAGGTGATGAAAATGTAGTTATTAAGAACCTAAGCACTAAAGACCTATTTCTAAACAAAATGTGCAGTGACAGTGGTATGTTTGTTGATTATCTTGATCAGACACTCCCTCAAACAGAGTGTGAGGCCTTCGATGACCCTGCGTCTGCTAACATAGACCTAAGCTTTAAAGTTAAAAAAGGTGCTTCATACCCAAAACATGACCCCTCAGTCCCTTGGAATTTAATGAAACCAATTTTAAGGATGAGGTATGAACACCCTGAGCAATTGAAGATAGCTTTAGCTAACTATGGAGTAGCAAATAGTTACCAATTATGGTTTGAAAGGAATGATTGGAAGAGTCTGCTAGTATACTGATGACGTATAGTCTATATTTGATCCACAAGCCCAAACGATAAACACTACTAATGCCCAAGTCCACTATGAGTGGGCTATCATGACAATGATTTGGGCCATACCACTAACGGTTTGGACTCACGAAAGCCCAAACCTAACCAAACTATTTATGATCTAGATAAGGATCTTCTATTTATGGATAAAGATCCATAGGCCGGATAAGCACTACGCGTGCGAAGAGTGAGGAACACGAAATCTACAAGGATTTCGTGCCTATATAAAGAATGACATAATTCTCATTAAAGGTATGATTTACAAAACCCTAACTCTTCAATATAACCCTAAACCGATTACTTACTCTCACGCCAGAGGATAATCGTGGGAGACAATCCCACGATAAGCCTAACGGTGTTTGTTTACTTTCTTAGTGCGTAGGTTTCAAGCATTAAGAGCTAATTGATACGAGAGTAGGAACCCAAACAAGGAACGCCCAACTTTTGTATCAACAAATGGTGCCATCCGTGGGACCCTACACTAAGAACTAGGATGACAAAACACAAAAACTCAAGCCAGCGAACTCCACAGTTGAAAAAAACACATGGTGACTCCCAGAAGAGGAAGAATCAAGATCCAATCCCTAGACAGGCCTCTGGAACAACCAGTGCGCCTGGACATCAAGAAACGGGCTCAACTCTAATTCTCCCAACTATAGAGTTACCCGTAAACACTACTCAGACCACCACGGTGGTCCCAAACACTGAGGAACTTCAGCGCACCCTCTTCAATACTCCACACCAAACGGCACCCATAGTGGACAACACTGTGCCGCCTGGCGCACCCAACCGAGATAGGGCGCCTAATGCTGAGGCAGAAATTCTTGCAACAGAAGAGGACGTGCCTGATTTAACGTTAAGTAATTTTGTATCCCAAAATTATGAAACCCTAACTGCCCTCATGCAAGAAGAAGCAAGGAGAAGGTCAAGTATGAGCCTACAAGCCCGGCTCAACTTTGGCCCTGAACGCGAAACATCACCACCACGCTACCAGAGGAAGGGACGCGAAAATAATGAAAGACGTACCAATGTCCACGATAGACTAGGTACAACATCTGAATCGCAGTACTCAGACGAGTATGAAGATGATGGAATGCGCACCAATGTCCACTCTAGACTTGGTAACCGCAGAATACAAGACAGGCTTGGGCGACAACGCTCACTGAGCGACAGCTCTTCAAGGTCTGATAGTAGAAAGATCCAGGATAGATTGGGAAGACGGACGCCTCCAAGTGAAAGTCCTCCAAGCTCAGATTCTGAAGAAAAACGACGCAAACGTCGTAAAAGAGACAACTATTCCTCGAGTGATTCCTCGGACAACGAGGACAAAGAAACAGGACATTGGAAGTCTAGAGGAAGACGTCGCGAGGAGGAAGATGAAGACATATCTCTTCCTTGGCGCTGCCAAAAGATTGATGCGTTCACACGGCGCATTAGTGACTACTCGGACGATAAGAAGAGGCGCATGCCCGCCAATGTGAAAACATATGACGGAACAGGTGACCTTGACGATCACCTAAAAATTTTTGAATCTGCTGCCACCAACTAAAATTGGCCACAACCGGTGTGGTGTCATATGTTTAACTCTACCTTAGTAGGGAATGCGCGGACTTGGTTTAGTAAGCTTCCACGAAGAAGTATAAACGGGTTCGAAGAGTTACGAAAAGCATTTCGCTTAAATTTTACCCAGAGAAAGAAGTGCGCAAAGAACCCTGTTGAATTGGCCAGAATAAAACAGCGTCAAGGGGAATCAACGAGCGCTTACATGGAGCGCTTTAAAGATGAATGCATACACGTCAAGGCGTCCCTGAAGTGCTAAAAATCTCGGGGTTCATGAATGGGATAAATAACCCAGAACTCATCAAGAAATTAAATGATAAGGTCCTGCAAACCTTTGATGAGTTAATGAAGCGCACAAGGTCCTTCATCCAAGGAGAAGCAGCAGCCGCAGATAGTAAAATGGCTACTCAAATTATAGGCAACAAGAACAGCCTAGGAGACAATCCAATGACCAGGGTAGCAATCGCAACAAGGGTTATCGCGGCTAGGGAAGTGGACGGGAAAATGACAAATATACCCCTCTCACGAAAACACCAAGGGAGATATTCGCAACAGAGGGCGCAAACTTCTCGAAGCCCCCACCAATGCGCACCCCAGCGGACCGGCGTGTAGGGAATGGATACTGCGAATACCATGGACAAAAGGGCCACACTACCAACGAGTGCGTCCAACTACGACAATTGATCGACAAGCTGGTAAAGGAAGGTAGAATGGATCACCTCGTTAAAAATATAAATGAAGGAAAAGAAAAACCAAAGAATGGAGCCAAGAAGGAGACGGCCAAAGACAAGGCTGACACAATCTACATGATACAATCATGGCAGCGAAAAACTAGGCAAAAAGTCAGCCAAAAGTTCTCCTCTAAGAATGAAATTTCCTTCCCAACTCTCGCTGCGGACAACACAGTAATGGAGCCACTCACTATTGAAATACATACAGGGGGTCACGATATCCACCGTATGTATGTAGACGGAGGGGCATCTGCAGATATTATGTACGAACATTGCTTCAAAAGGCTGCGACCAGAGATACAAAGTCAGTTGATACCAGCCACAACATCGCTGACAGGATTCACAGGAGAAAAGATATGGCCCATGGGGCAATTACGCCTACTCGTGGTCATAGGTAATGAGCAGCACTCTACGGCAGCTTGGATGAACTTTATGGTAATCAAGTCCCCCTCACCATACAACGACATCATCGGGAGACCTGGAATATCATCTATGCGCGTCGTACCATCCACAGCGCATGGGATGCTCAAATTCCCCGTAGAAGGAGGCATTGTCACCCTCTACAACACCACTGTGTCACCAAAAGAATGTAACACAGTAGCCAGTGAAGTGGAGAGTCTCCCAGAACAACGTGCAGCAAAAATACCAAACTTAAAGGTTGTCATTCACCCAGATTACCCAGATCAGCAAATATCAATTGGAGGGTCACTGTCTGACAAAGGCAGAGCAGCTATGTGCGCACTCCTGCAAAATAACCTAAACATCTTTGCATGGGAACCAAAGCACATGACCGGAGTGCCATGCTCTATTACAGAGCACAAGCTACAAATCCGACAAGGATATCCTCCAATACGACAGAAAAAGCGTGGCCAGGCTCCAGATCGAGCAAAAGCCATCTTAGAAGAAGTGCACAAACTTGTAGACGCAGGTATTATGCGCGAAGTCTACTATCACGACTGGCTCTCTAATCTAGTAATGGTAAAGAAGAGTGATGGCAGTTGGAGGATGTGCGTGGACTTCACTGACCTCAATAAAGCATGTCCACAGGACTGCTACCCACTGCCAGAGATAGACTAGAAGATAGAATCTCTGTGTGGATATCCCTTTAAGTGCTTCCTAGACGCATACAAAGGATACCATCAAATTCAGATGGCTGAAGAAGATGAAGATAAAATAGCCTTCCATACAAGTCAAGGGGTTTTTTGCTATACAAAAATGCCCTTTGGTCTAAAGAACGCGGGAGCAACATACCAGCGATTGGTGGACACAGCATTTGAGAAGCAAGTAGGTCGCAACCTGGAAGTTTATGTTGATGACCTCGTTATAAAGAGCCACACAGAGGAAGAATTGGTGCGCGACATTGAGGAGACGTTCAAAACATTGGGAAAAATTAACATGAAGTTAAATCCCAAGAAGTGCACCTTTGGTGCGACAGAAGGCATGTTCCTTGGGTATTTAATAGAACCTGATGGCATTAAGCATTGCCCAGAAAAGACAAAAGTAGTCATTGATCTCCCTTCTCCGCGCACATTGAAAGAAGTCCAGTCATTAAATGGAAAGCTAGCTGGACTAAACCGATTTTTATCCAAATCAGCAGACAAGTCACTTCCCCTTTTCAAAACACTCATGAAGTGTACAAAAAAGGGAGACTTTCGTTGGACCAAGGAGGCGGAGGAAGCCTTCCAACAACTAAAACAGCATCTTGCATCACTTCCCAAACTTGTCGCACCGCGACCAGGGGAAAAGTTGATCATGTATTTATCTGCAACCCATGGAGCAGTTAGCGCAGTACTATTGACAGATAGGAACTCCGTTCAAACACCCATATACTTTGTAAGCAAGGCATTGAAAAAGACAGAGACTAACTACAGCGCTATGGAAAAGCTGGTCCTAGCTCTAGTATTCGCAGCTAAAAGACTGCGCAGATACTTTCATGCGCACCCAATAACTGTAATCACGGACCAGCCCATCAAAGAAGTTATCTCTAAACCTGACGCATCAGGACGGCTACAAAAGTGGAGTGTGTTGTTGAGTGAGTATAACATCTCGTATAGACCACGCACTGCAATCAAGGGGCAGATATTAGCCGACTTTATTATTGAGAAGCCAGATACCGATACTCCACCTTCAGCAAGCAAGACAGAATTACTAGAACCATGGGTCCTATTCACAGACGGATCCTCATGCATGGATGGGTCAGGCGCAGGCCTTATCCTCACTAATCCAGAAGGAGTAGAATTCACCTACGCACTGCGCTTCGAATTCACACCACAAACAATGAG
This sequence comes from Artemisia argyi, assembly GCA_030686995.1. Lineage (NCBI taxonomy): Eukaryota > Viridiplantae > Streptophyta > Magnoliopsida > Asterales > Asteraceae > Artemisia > Artemisia argyi. The sequence goes on along the minus strand of CM060679.1, from coordinate 70,414,861 downwards.
GCAGAATACGAAGCCCTACTCGCTGGACTGCGCATTGCAATTCAAATGGGTGTACGCAACCTAGAGGCAAATGTGGATTCCAGGCTAGTAGCCAACCACGTGCTAGGCGAATATGAAGCCAAGGATGAACACATGGTCCAATACCTTGAAAAAACCAAGTCTTTAATTCAGAACTTTGATAGGTTTACAATCAAACAAGTACCTAGAGGAGAGAATAGGAAAGCTGACGCGCTTAGCAAGATCGCATCTACAAGCTTCGCACACCTATCAAAACAGGTATTGGTGGAAACTCTAAAAAGCAAATCAATTTTGGAAATGGAAGTATCCACGGTGATAGAAGAACATGATCCTACGTGGATGACACCTGATGAGGCAAAAAATGAACTACTTTTAAGGGGTCATTTAAGCCCGGAATTGAATTTATTTGATCAAATATTGCCCTAAATCTTTTCTTTTGTGATTTTAGGTACTTTGGGAGTGAATTCTGGAAAAGAAGGCATTTTTGGACCTTTTTGGAGCATAAAAGTGAAGAAAACGGCAAAGACTTAATTTTCCATGCTGAGAACAGTACCTGACGGCGTCAAGAAGAAAATCATGACGGCGTCAAGAGTAAAATCCGTGACGACCCAGTGAAAACCTGAAGGCGTCACAAGAAGGGCGTCAAGAGTTATTATGGTGACGGCCTGCATAAGGGATACACATGACGGCGTCAGATCCAGATCTAGGCAGTCCGAGAAACTATTTGGCGGCGAGATGACGGCGTCAGAAATTTGTTCTTGACGCCGTCACCTATCAGAATCTATATATAGTTTTCTATTTTTCATTCATAAAAGAGGAACTTGTGTGGAGAATACTAGGGCCGAACTTTATAAACCCTAGGTCGTATTTTACAGTATTTTCAAGCGTTTTCACCCCTTGAATCCTTTCATGTTCAATTAAGATAAGTCTTCTTTCAATTCAATCAATATGTCTATGTATTGTTTGAATATATCTTATGCTTGTCTTGATTTCAACATGCTAGGCTAGATCTATCATGTGTTTGCTTAGATGTAATGAAACCTAGATGTTAATTATATGTTGATTACTTGTTTATAGTTGTAATGGATGAATGATTTCAATGTTAGGCTTAAGAAAACTGGCAGATCTCCATTGTGTAACATGCTTGAATGTCTTAGGAAACATGAACCGATGTGTACTAGGTTTTATTGGTTGTATTTAATGCATGAGCAAATTCTAATGATCCCATGTTAGGAGCTTCTTAGCCGGCTCGACATAGGAGTGAAGTAGGCGCTTATAGGATTGGGGAAGTAAGTACGCCACCCCATGAATGGTATTAAGAAATAAAATCTGATGAGGCGAAAAATGATCCGTTTTTAGGGGGTCATTTAAGCCCGAATCCGACTTTATTTGATCAAATATTGCCCTAAATCGTTCCTTTTGTGATTTTAGGTACTTGGAGAGTGAATTCTGGAAAAGAAGCCATTTTGGACGTTTTTGGAGCATAAAAGTGAAGAAAACGGCAAAGTCTCAAATTTCTATGCTGGGAACAGTACTTGAAGGCGTCAAGAGTTGTTCATGACGGCGTCAGAGTCCCAAGAATAAAATACCGTGGTTGATGACGGCGTCACACAGGGCGTCAGATGTGGATCAAGGCCGTCCGAGGAAGTATTTGGCGGCGAGATGACGGCGTCACACCCTTGCTCTTGACGCCGTCACCCCGATTTTCCTATATATGGTTTTCTAGTTTTTCACATTAAAAGAGAGAAGTTTTGGGAGAAACCCTAAAGAAGATTTTGGTGCAACTTTTACAGGTTTTTCAAGGGTTCCAAACCCTTGATACCTTGCATTGTAATTGAGATAAGTGTTCTTCTAATTCAATCAATATGTCTATGTGTTGGTTGTCTATATCTTGTTCTTGTCTCAATTCATTATGCTAGGCTAGATCTCCTTTGTGTTTGCTTAGATCTAATGAAACCTAGATATTGATTATGTGTTGATTACTTGTTTATTCTTGTTCTTGGATGAATGATTTATATGTTAGGCTTAAGAAAACTGGCAGATCTCCAAATGGTAACATGCTTGAACGTCTTAAGAAACATGAACCGAGGCGTACTAGGTCTTTATTGGTTGTATTTAATGCATGAGCCACTGTTTACAATCCCTATAGTTGTGCTGGGTCATGGTGTAGGAGGAGATAAGAGCTCATAGAATTGGGGAGTTATGTATGCCACCCCATGAATGGTATTAAGGAATACGATCCGTCATCCATGCAATTATAACAAGTAATTAACATGTAAAAGATATCTAGGGAGTAGTGAAATCTAAGTAAACACATTTTCTCCAATTACTGCTCACAACCTTAGTTTAATTAGTTTATTTTCATTTTTGTTATTTTATTTTGATTGCATCTTAGTTTTGGGTTAGTTGAATAGCAACTAATTCTGCCCACTTTTTCAAACCCCGAGATTTTAATTGCTTTCTAAAAAATATAAAAACACAAAAATAATCGTCCCTCACCTTTAGAACTAGTAATTAGGCTTTCTAATCCTAGCGACACTATTCCTAAGCTGAACGATCAATCCCCCGGTACTTGTCACTATACTATACTACAACGATCAGGTACACTGCCTGGTGGGGGTTGTAAGCTTCTCAAGATCCCTCGAGAGGTAAAGCCTGTTGCGATTCCCACGCATCAAGTTTTTGGCGCCGCAGCCCGAGGAATAGTTATTGTCTAGGTTAGGATTTCTTTTTATTAGGTCTACTTGCTAGATTCCTTTCTAGTAAGATTTTATTTTTATTTTTAGGTCTTCTTTAGTCTATCTTAATTTCTTTGTGTCCTTTGTTCGTAAGCTATTTCGATGGATAACAATAACATTGATCGCTTGATTCCTGTTATTCGTGTTTTTCGTCGTAGGATTTTCCAAATGCCTGCCCCACTCCCTTTAGTTGAGAACGAGAACCCACCTAACCTTTTACCCAACCACCACTTTGACAATAATTCTGAGCTAGAAGAGTCTGATCATGATGATGACCGTAGGGCTAGTCCCTTTTACTATTCAGACTCCGACGAGGATCTTGATGATGGTGATGTGATTAATGAGAATAGGATGGAGGAAGAAATTAATCCTCTTTGGTATATCGACCCTAGGACTAGGATTGAGTGTGGTAGCTCATTCAACATGCAATTTCCTTGTAAGATCGGATTTAAAAGCTTTAACGCTTATCTTAACTCATCTCTCCCAATGAACATAATCTCGCGCAATGAATATAATAAAATCATGATAGATGAGTTAGAATACAAAGGAGAAAATATTGTGGCTAGGGCAATACCATTGCATGTGTTTATAGGAAGCTTGATTTATCTTGTTGAGTTCATGGTTATGGAGAATCTAGGAGAATTTATTGATGATAAATTGACCCAAGTTGTGTTTGGAAGACCTTTCAAACGATTGACTAACCTAGATGAAAAACTCATAGAAGGGTTAATTACATTCTCAGATGGGGATGAAGATTTTGTTTATCAAATGCCCTGCACACACCCCAGGTTCAAGGACTTCTCCATGGAAAAGTGTAGTAGGTATCCGCCTATAGAAATGTTGAGTGAAAATGATAAGAGAAAAGGACTTAAGTATACTCATGAAAAGAATAAAAGATACTATCGCGGATGCTTAGAGTTAGGAGATAATTATAGGAAAGATGAGGCGACTATTAGATGGCTCACACTTGGTTATGTGAGCATAAGCGATACACGGTAACCCATGACCTTGAGTCTAGCTACAAGACTCATAAATAAAGAAAAGCGCTTCTTGGGAGGCGGCCCATGTTTTGTGTGATTTTATTTGTTTGATTGTTATTTGCTTCCGTATGCATGTTTAGTTTTTATTGTTGGTTGATCATGTTTCTAAATTAAAATGTGGAAATACTTTACTATGTTGTTTGGCCTAGTCTTAACTCCAACCTAAAAGTATTCTTGCAAAAGATAAGTGTAAGGGGAAACCCCAAATATGTTTTTAAGAAACAAACCGATCATGATTCTCCACAATATTAAATGAGCATGTATATTCGTATTTGTTAGAGTCAAATGCTTGTATTGAGTCATAATGAAGTTTTGCAGGATTTTCCAGGAAGTAGAACCAAGTTTTTCCAGAAATTTTCCTGAAACTTAACATAAGAATTTCTGCAGGTCCATTCTGACGGCGTCAGAGTTTTACTCTTGACGGCGTCAGGAGTTAAAATCTGGAAATTTTACCGGTTTTGTTTTTCTAACGGAGTCTCATAGTTTTTGTGAATTATTAAGTTTTATAATCTCCAGGAAATCTGCAAACTTCATTCCACAAGCATTATATCTTACTTTGTTTTCTACGATTTAGTAACTTATATAGGATGCCGCCGATTTTACGCGAGGTTGTCTTGTCTATTTTTGTCAGGATTTACAGGTTATGTTCGACAAGGAGATGATTTATATTCTGGAAGGGAAGCTTTGATTGTTCATTTTCTTGGAGGAAGATTTAACCTGGCCAACCTATAATCCATACCGAGCGAATCAGGGGAGTATTTGATTTCATTCTCTTTACTTTTTAACTTTTACATTCTTTACTTGAACATTGGGGACAATGTTCATCTTAAGTGTAAGGGGAGGGTAAAAAGATGATACCTTACATATGCACTTTCGCTTGAGTTTGTTTTGTTTGATGGCAGATGTGTAATAAAACTATGAGAAATACTTGTTAGTGCAATTTTAGCGCCAAATTTAAATTTTTTTACAACATTTAAGAGTGAAACTTTAGCCATAGCAAGCATCTCATGGATAGGAGATTGTATGACTAGCACATAACCGTATATTCAGAAAAATTTTCCACCCAAAATTGTGAGGTTCGCCTTTAGATTTGATAGGAAAAGCATTTACTATTAGTGCTTATGAGTGTACCGGTAGCATTTAGATTCTAGAACTTGCGTTAGTGATGCATCCCGAGACCGCTAGTGAGACTACATTCGTGTGGTAGGATTTACTACATGATAAGAGGCATTAGGATCACCCTTGTGTTAAACCCGTATCATAATTACTTGACCATTTAAGTCATATTACTTGGCTAGTTAAGTCAACTAATTTTTCCCACACCCTTAGCGTTGTACTCATTTTTAGTACACGAAACCCCTAGTACACCCCTCCGAGCCTATCTTTTCGTTTCTAACTTTAAGCATTTTACTTAAAGGAAGAATTTGTTACACCCCACTTAAATGTACACCCAAATCGCCTTATCCTTCCGTGTATGCGCTCATTTTTAGTGCATTATTGTTATTTGTTAAACCCTAAGTTAACTTTCTAATTGATTACATGGTTGCTAAGTCGAGTCATATCCGTGTACATATTGTTTTGGGACGATTGGGACTCATGGGTAAGTACTTATTTTATGGAGTAATGGGGAAGAACATCACTTATTACCCCCATATGTACGTTAATCTTAAAAGTACTCCAAGTGTTTTGATTTTCTTAATTCGAGTCATTAGATTAGTTTAATGTAAAGTATGTAAAGATTCAAGTGTAAGGGGAATTCTCATCCCCTATGATGTATTATTTCTGATGGTAGGGTAAGAGTGTATAAAAAAAAAAAAAAAAAAAAAAAAAAAAAAAAAAAAAAAAAAAAAATTCGAAAAAACAAGAGAAAAAGAAAAAAAAAATTAGAAAAAGAAAAAGAGAAAAAACATACGGACTACCATCCCGTTTCATTTTATGTTTTTGTTATTTTTCATTTATTAGCTTAAGTCGAGTCTAGTCTTGGCTTAGCAACGCCATATTGTACATGTAATTAACCAAGATTGTTAACTCGCCACCAGTAAAACTCCCTTTATCCAACAAAACCGTGTAATTCATATCCCTATACCTAACGTTACAACCCTTTAAAAGACCTCTTTGATAGTTTATCCTAGGTACTTACGCCATGTGGTGGAGGTTTGATCCTTTCCCAAGCCTATGGTAATCTATTTTGCTATGACAGGTAGTGAGAGATATCTTCCATTTCCATATTGTAATTTACACTTTATTACACCCGAGAGATGTGAGTATCTAAACACTATTTGTGAGGTGCTTGTGTATGACCTCCGTGCTTGTCTATTGGTCTTTAGTGGAACGATTATTTGTTGTAATTACTTTTATATTAGTGTTAAATGACCCCTAACTTGTCTTTTGAGTAGAATAAAAGCGCATTTGCTTGAGGACAAGCAAATCTCAAGTGTAAGGGTATATGATGAGGCGAAAAATGATCCATTTTTAGGGGGTCATTTAAGCCCGAATCCGACTTTATTTGATCAAATATTGCCCTAAATCGTTCCTTTTGTGATTTTAGGTACTTGGAGAGTGAATTCTGGAAAAGAAGCCATTTTGGACGTTTTTGGAGCATAAAAGTGAAGAAAACGGCAAAGTCTCAAATTTCTATGCTGGGAACAGTACTTGAAGGCGTCAAGAGTTGTTCATGACGGCGTCAGAGTCCCAAGAATAAAATACCGTGGTTGATGACGGCATCACACAGGGCGTCAGATGTGGATCAAGGCCGTCCGAGGAAGTATTTGGCGGCGAGATGACGGCGTCACACCCTTGCTCTTGACCCCGTCACCCCGATTTTCATATATATAGTTTTCTAGTTTTTCACATTAAAAGAGAGAAGTTTTGGGAGAAACCCTAAAGAAGATTTTGGTGCAACTTTTACAGGTTTTTCAAGGGTTCCAAACCCTTGATACCTTGCATTGTAATTGAGATAAGTGTTCTTCTAATTCAATCAATATGTCTATGTGTTGGTTGTCTATATCTTGTTCTTGTCTCAATTCCATTATGCTAGGCTAGATCTCCTTTGTGTTTGCTTAGATCTAATGAAACCTAGATATTGATTATGTGTTGATTACTTGTTTATTCTTGTTCTTGGATGAATGATTTATATGTTAGGCTTAAGAAAACTGGCAGATCTCCAAATGGTAACATGCTTGAACGTCTTAAGAAACATGAACCGATGCGTACTAGGTCTTTATTGGTTGTATTTAATGCATGAGCCACTGTTTACAATCCCTATAGTTGTGCTGGGTCATGGTGTAGGAGGAGATAAGAGCTCATAGAATTGGGGAGTTATGTATGCCACCCCATGAATGGTATTAAGGAATACGATCCGTCATCCATGCAATTATAACAAGTAATTAACATGTAAAAGATATCTAGGGAGTAGTGAAATCTAAGTAAACACATTTTCTCCAATTACTGCTCACAACCTTAGTTTAATTAGTTTATTTTCATTTTTGTTATTTTATTTTGATTGCATCTTAGTTTTGGGTTAGTTGAATAGCAACTAATTCCGCCCACTTTTTCAAACCCCGAGATTTTAATTGCTTTCTAAAAAATATAAAAACACAAAAATAATCGTCCCTCACCTTTAGAACTAGTAATTAGGCTTTCTAATCCTAGCGACACTATTCCTAAGCTGAACGATCAATCCCCCGGTACTTGTCACTATACTATACTACAACGATCAGGTACACTGCCTGGTGGGGGTTGTAAGCTTCTCGAGATCCCTCGAGAGGTAAAGCCTGTTGCGATTCCCACGCATCACAATCCGTCATCCACGCAACTGTAACAAGTAATTAACATGTAAAAGATATCTAGGGAGTAGTGAAATCTAAGTAAACACAATTCTCCCATATATTGCTCACACCACTAGTTTAATATAGTTTATTTTCATTTCTAGTATTTTATTTTGATTGCATCTTTAGTATTGGGTTAGTTGATTAGCAAATAATTCCGCCCAACTCCTTCAAAACTGAGATATTTACTTGCTTTCATAAAATATAAAAAATACAAAAAGAATCATCCCTCATCTCTAGACCTAGTCTTTAGGTTTTCTAATCCTAGCGACACTATTCCTAGCTGAACGATCAATCCCCCGGTACTTGTCACTATACTATACTACAACGATCAGGTACACTGCCTGGTGGGGGTTGTAAGCTTCTCGAGATCCCTCGAGAGGTAAAACCTGGTGCAATCCCTACGTACCAAGTTTTTGGCGCCGCAGCCCGGGGAATAGTTATTGTCTAGGTTAGAATCTCTTTTTATTTGGTCTACTTGCTAGATTCCTTTCTACTAAGATTTTATTTTTATTTTTAGGTTCTCTTTAGTCTATCTATTTCTTCATGCTTTTGTTCGTAACTTGTACCATCCGCCATTATGGCAACCGACAAATTCTCTAACCTTAGGATCATTAGGAGTCGTAGTTCCGCTAGAGACCTTGTCTTGCCTTATGCAGAACCCGATAGAGAAATGCATAGGCTAAGACGATCTCACTCAACACCTGAACCATCTAGCATAGCCATTGATTTTGATGCACCCCTTTCTGAAGAAAATTCGGAAAATCACCTTACAACCCCTAGCTCCCAATCCAACAACGAGATGAGTACCCCCGCAACTTCCACTCCTAAGCGCCTTAAGGACTACTCCTCCCCAAACCCTGGTGGCTTCTCAAATGCCATTGTCTACCCAAACGAACACACCAATGAGGTCTTGCATGCGACCGATGTTTGGCTTGTCCAAAGTGTGTGCAAGTTTTGTGGAATAGATGATGATGACCCGATTCAACACATTAAGGACTTCCTGAAAATAGTAGACACCGTCCATACGGATGGGGCTACTAGAGACACGTCCCAATTACGATTCTTCCCTTTCACCCTCTATGAAAAAGCCCAAGAGTGGTATGATAAACTTCCTTCTGAATCTATTTTCACATGGGAACAACTCATATCCAAGTTCTATGAGAAGTTCTTTCTACCTGGGAAAACTTCGGCGTTTAGAGATAGGATTCTCCGCTTCCGAAAAGGGAAGGACGAACCCTTCCATAAATCGTGGATTCGATTCAAGGATTTTATGAGACAAGTTCCCCATCATGGCATCGAACTTTGGCTTTTGGTTCAAATCTTCTACGACAATGTCTCCTCAAATGATCAGAACGGAATCAACAATTCTATAAAAGGGAGATTAGCCAATCTTAGTGCCGAGGAAGGATGGGATAGGATTGAGGAATATGCTCAGGACCAAGATGACACTTGGGATGAACCTGAGTCGACTGTCAGCATGTCTGAAATCACTTCAACATCTTCAGATCGGTTAAAGAAAATTCACAAAAGGATGGAATACCTAGCTGGGTCGCAGTTACCTAAACAACTTTCAAATCCTTACTTAATCTGCGACTATTGTGGGGGCCCGCATGAGGTAGAGGAATGCCGAGGAGAAACCACGACTGAACATGCATGCTTGTCAGGAGGTGACACCTATGCTGATCCCTCCCTCTTGCCTTTTTACCAAAACGACGATTACACCCTCTGGGGAAATCTGGTAAAAAGAAAAGAAGGAGGGGAAGGTCCTGAATTCCAAATCAGGAGCACTTTTGAAGATGACCTTGGTCACTTCACTCAAGAAAAAGGCTTACAATTAAAAGGTCTTAATGAACTTGTCGATGAGCAGCAGGATGACATTGGAGAATGGTTCAACAAGCTTAACTCCACCTTCGATAACCTTGAAATGCCGTCAGTAAGCCAAAAAGACCCCATGCTTGCGATAACCACTCGAGCCGGAACAACAACCAAGGACCCCCCTTACCCGAGCTCGCCCACCATCACTCCCGATCCAAACAAGCCTCGCGAAGAGGAGGATGATGTGAGCAGCGAGGCTACCAACCAACCTCCCTTGGCGACCCCTTCCCCATCAACCCCACCTAACCAACCTATGAGAATCCCATTCCCATCCCGATTAAAAAACCAGAAAACTGAGAATGATAATAAAAGATTCCTGTCATATCTAAAAGACTCAGTAGTCACCATACCCCTCCTTGATGCTTATTATCACATGCCAAAGTATAGCGCATACTTTAAAAAACTACTCGCTAACCGAAAGAAACTCGAGGGTCTTGTGACCATAGGGGAAGAATGTTCGGTGGTGACCCATCGAGGGCTACCAAAAAAGGTAGACGATCCAGGCAGCTTCACCTTCCCTTGTTCCATAGGATCTCTATCCATAAAGAATGCTCTTGCCAATTTGGGGGCGAGTATCAACCTCATGCCTCACTCTATGTTCCTTAAACTAAGATACTCTGGATTAAAGGCTACCCGTATGCACATCCAACTAGCTGATAGATCAGTCAAATACCCCTTAGGGATATGCGAGAATGTGCTAGTCAAGGTTGGGAAATTCAAATTCCCGGTCGACTTCGTAATTTTAGAGATGGAGGAGGATGACTTGGTACCCATCATCTTAGGGAGACCATTTCTTGCTACCGCTCGTGCAGTCATTGATGTTCATGACAGCAAGTTAACCTTACGGGTAGGAACCGATAGCATAACCTTCGACATTAAGGACACTATGGATCTCTTTCTCGAAGCAGCTAACCGGCTCTATTTCATTGGAGAGGTCGATGAACTCACGGATGTCATTGATGGCTGTGTTGATGAACAAATCGAAGAAGGCTGGTTACGGGATGAGAGTTTTCTCCCTTTGTTAGAGGTGGAAAAGATGGAGGATGTTGGTGCAGTCTCCTTCTACCCTAGACAAGAGGCCACTGAGCATCTCGAGCTCCGAAAACCCGAAAACAAGCTTAAGCCTTCTATTATCGAACCACCTGAGCTAGATCTTAAGGAACTTCCTAACCATTTAGAGTACGCCTTCCTTCAGGGAGAGGAACAACTACCGGTAATCATAAACTCCTCCCTCAAACATGAACAAAAAGGTAAACTCTTAGAGGTCTTAAAAAAAATATAAGGGAGTGCTTGCATGGAGTGTAGCCGTCATTAAGGGGGTTGACTCGACTTTTTGCACGCATAAGATTCTCATGGAAGAAGATTATAAACCTACCGTGCAACCCCAGAGGCGGGTAAACCCCAACATTAAGGAAGTTGTAAAGAAAGAAGTCATCAAACTTCTGGATACAGGATTGATCTACCCAATCTCGGACAGCCCGTGGGTTAGTCCTGTACAGGTTGTACCTAAGAAGGGTGGAATGACTGTAGTTAAGAATGACAAGGGTGAGATGGTACCCCAAAGAATGGTTACTGGATGGCGGGTATGCATCGATTATAGAAAGCTCAATGATGCCACGAGGAAAGATCACTTTCCCTTACCATTCATTAACCAAATGTTAGAGAGATTGTCTGGGCACGAGTACTATTGTTTCTTGGATGGATTCTCAGGATATTTTCAAATTCCCATAGCACCTAAGGACCAAGAAAAGACCACGTTTACTTGCCCTTATGGAACGTTCGCCTACAAAAGAATGCCTTTTGGGCTGTGTAATGCCCCCGCCACTTTTCAGCGATGCATGACCGCAATCTTTCACGAACTTATGGAAGACAACATGGAAGTTTTCATGGATGACTTTTCGGTCTTCGGGAACTCCTTCGACCGCTGTCTTGCTAATCTAGAAAAAATGCTTAAACGCTGTGAGGAAACCAACTTGGTGTTAAACTGGGAAAAGTGTCATTTCATGGTGAAAGAAGGGATTGTGTTAGGACATCAGATCTCTGGTAATGGGATAGAGGTGGACCAGGCTAAAGTTGAAGCTATATCTAAGTTATATCCCACGACTGTTAAAGCAATACGCAGCTTCTTGGGGCACGCCGGGTTTTATCGGAGATTCATCAAAGACTTCTCCAAAATAGCTCGGCCAATGACTCAATTGCTAATGAAGGATGCTCCTTTCGATTTCTCTCAAGCATGAAAGGATGCATTCGATCTCTTAAAAACGGAGCTCACACAAGCTCCAATCATGATTACACCCAACTGGGAGTTACCGTTTGAAATCATGTGCGACGCTAGCGATTTTGCTGTAGGGGCTGTATTAGGCCAACGGTGTGACAAGCTATTCCAACCTATTTACTACGCTAGCAAAACCATGAATCCCGCTCAAGAGAATTACTCTACCACCGAAAAAGAATTGTTAGCCGTAGTGTTCGCATTTGACAAATTCCAGCAATATCTTATCCTTTCAAAGACAGTCGTTTTCACCGATCACTCGGCTCTTCGATATCTTTTTGCTAAGCAAGATGCTAAGCCACGACTAATTCGGTGGATCCTGTTGTTACAAGAATTTGATGTTGAGATTCGTGATAAGAGGGGGGCAGAAAATCTGGCCGCAGATCATCTATCTCGTCTTGAAAATCCCTTAGATGAGCACGATAGAAGTGAGATTCGGGATTCATTTCCTGATGAACAACTCATGTCAATAACTGATACGGAGCCTTGGTACGCCGATTTTGCCAACTATCTTGCAAGCAGACTCGTTCCAGAACACCTGACTAGGTACGAAAGGAAAAGGTTCTTTTCTCAGTTAAAATACTACTTCTGGGATGAACCATTTTTATTCCGAAGGTGTCCTGACCAAATAATAAGACGTTCTGTTTCGGAGAGTGAGGCAGTAAAGATTATGAGGGAATGTCACTCTGGTCCCTCTGGAGGGCATCATGGGATAAGCACCACCGCCCGAAAGATTTTCAACGCGGGATTCTATTGGCCCACAATTTTCCATGATGTCAAGGAAATGGTACAAGCATGCGATGCATGTCAACGGGCCGGGAATATATCACATAGGGATGAAGCACCTTAGAATTTTATACAAGTATGTGAGGTCTTTGATGTCTAGGGAATTGACTTCATGGGACCTTTCCCATCTTCAGGGGGGAACGAATACATTTTAGTTGCCATCGATTATGTTTCAAAGTGGGTAGAGGCACAAGCCCTTAGGACCAACGATGCCAGGGTGGTTATTCATTTCCTGAAAAAGCTTTTCGCTAGATTCGGGATTCCTAAAGCCCTCATCAGTGATAGGGGGACCCACTTTTGCAATGCGCAAATGGAAAAGGTCATGAGGAGGTATGGGGTGTCCCATCGATTTTCCACCGCCTATCATCCACAAACCAATGGCCAGGTCGAAAACACAAACAGGGCTATTAAAAGAATACTAGAAAAAACGGTTAGTTAGAATAGAAAAGACTGGTCATTTAAACTCGACGAGGCCTTATGGGCATTCCGAACCGCCTACAAAACACCTATTGGAACGACCCCGTTTTGCATGGTGTATGGTAAGGCATGTCACTTGCCAGTAGAATTAGAACTTAAAGCTTATTGGGCGCTTAAGGCATGTAACTTAGATTATACAATTTCCGGAACCAATAGGTTCTTGCAATTACACGAGCTTGATGAGCTTAGATTAGAAGCCTATGAGTCCTCCATTACATATAAAGAGAGGGCAAAAAGATGGCATGACCAAAGAATTAAGAAACCCAAGGAATTTTCAGAAGGGGACAAAGTCCTATTGTACAACTCTCGGTTAAGGTTATTTCCAGGAAAACTCAAGTCTAGATGGTATGGACCATTTACGGTGAAAAGTTCCTCTAAAACTGGAGCCATTGTGTTATTAGACGATGAAGGTAGAGAATTTACTGTCAACATACAACGTGTAAAACATTATCAAGAAAATAATAATGAAATGATTAGTGAGGACTGAGGAGGATGTAACGTTTGATGATGAGGTCACGTAGTAACCCATGACCTTGAGTCTAGCTACAAGACTCGTAAATAAAGAAAAACGCTTCTTGGGAGGCAACCCATGTCTTGTGTGATTTTATTTTGTTTGTTTGTTATTTGCTTCCGTATGCATGCTTTATTTTTATTGTTGCTAGATCATGTTTCAAAACTAAAAAGTGAAAATACTTTATTTTGTTGTTTGGCTTAGTCTTAACTTCATCCAAAGGTATTTTTGCAAAAGATAAGTGTAAGGGGAAACCCCAAATATGTTTTTAAGAAACAAAACCGATCATGAGTCTCCACAATATTAAATGAACATGTATATTCGTACTTGTTAGAGTCAAATGCTTGTATCGAGTCATAATGATGTTTTGCAGGATTTTCCAGGAAGTAGGACCAAGTTTTTCCAGAAATTTTCCGGAAACTTAACATAAGAATTTCTGCAGGTCACTTCTGACGGCGTCACGAGTTTTATCTTGACGGCGTCACGTGTAAAAATCTGGAAATTTTACCAGTTTTGTTTTTCTAACGGAGTCTTAAAGTTTTTGTTGAATCATTAGTTTTATAATCTCCAGGAAATCTGCAAACATCATTCCACAAGCATTATATCTTATTTTGTTTTCTAGGATTTATTAGCATATGTAGATTGCCGCCAATTTTATGCGAGGTTGCCTTGCCTGTTTTCTCAGGTTTTACAGGTTATGTATGACAAGAAGATGATTTATATTCTGGAAGGGAAGCTTTGAATGTTCATTTTCTTGGAGGAAGATCTAACCTGGCCACCTTATTATCCATACCGAGCGAATCAGGGGAGTATTTGACTTCATTCGTGTTACTTATTTCACTTTTACATTCTTTACTTGAACATTGGGGAAAATGTTCATCCTAAGTGTAAGGGGAGGGTAAAATGATGATACCTTACAGATACACTTTCGCTTGAGTTTGTTTGTTTAATAGTAGATGTGTAATAAAAGTATGAAAAATACTTGTTAGTGTAATTTTAGCGCTAAATTTAAAATTTTTTACAACATTTAGGAGTGAAACTTTAGCCATAGCAAGCGTCTCATGGATAGGAGATTGTATGACTAGCACAAAAACGTATCATTCAGAAAAATTTTCCACCCAAATATGTGAGGTTCGCCTTTAGATTTGATAGGAAGTGCATTTACTATTAGTGCTTATGAGTGTACCGGTAGCATTTAGATTCTAGAACTTGCGTTAGTGTTGCATCCCGAGACCGCTAGTGAGACTACATTCGTGTAGTAGGATTTACTACGTGATAAGAGGCATTAGGATCACCCTTGTGTCAAACCCGTATCATAATTACTTGACCATTTAAGTCATACTACTTGGATAGTTAAGTCAATTAATTTTTCCCACACCGTAGCGTTGTACTCATTTTTAGTACACGAAACCCCTAGTACACCCCTCCGAGCCTATCTTTTCGTTTCTAACTTTAAGCATTGTACTTAAAGGGAGAATTTGATTACATGGTTGCTAAGTCGAGTCATATCCTTGTACATATTGTTTTGGGACGATTGGGACTCGTGGGTAAAGTACTTATTTTATGGAGTAATGGGGAAGAACATCATATTATTACCCCCATATGTGCGTTAATCTTAAAAGTACTCCAAGTGTTTTGATTATCTTAATTCGAGTCATTAGATTAGTTTATTGTAAAGTATGTAAAAATTCAAGTGTAAGGGGAATTTACATTCCCTATGATGTATTATTTTGGATGATAGGGTAAGAGTGTATGCAAAAAAAAAAAAAAAAAAAAAAAAAAATCAAGAAAAAGAAAAAAAAATAGAAAAAGAAAAGAGAAAAAACATACGAACTACCATCCCGTTTCATTCTATGTTTATTTTATGTTTTTGTTATTTTTCATTTATTAGCTTAAGTCGAGTCTAGTCTTGGCTTAGCAACGCCATATTGTACATGTAATTAACCAAGATTGTTAACTCGCCACCAGTAAAGACTGCATATATCAAACAAAACTGTGTATTCCATATTCCTACACCTAACGTTACAACCCTTTTAAAAGACCTCTTTGATAGTTTATCCTAGGTGCTTACGCCATGTGGTGGAGGTTTGATCCATTCCCAAGCCTATGGTAATCTATTTTGCTATGACAGGTAGTGAGAGATATTTTCCGTTTTCATAATGTGATATATACTTTATTACACCCGAGAGATGTGAGTATCTAAACACTATTTGTGAGGTGTTAGCGTATGACCTCCGTGCTTGTCTTTGGTCTTTAGTGGAACGATTATTTGTTGTAATTACTTTTATATTAGTGTTAAATGACCCCTAACTTGTATTTTGACTAAAATAAAAGCGCATTTGCTTAAGGACAAGCAAATCTCAAGTGTAAGGGTGTATGATGAGGCGAAAAATGAACCACTTTTAGGGGGTCATTTAAGCCCGGAATTGAATTTATTTGATCAAATATTGCCCTAAATCGTTCCTTTTGTGATTTTAGGTACTTTGGGAGTGAATTCTGGAAAAGAAGGCATTTTGGACGTTTTTGGAGCATAAAAGTGAAGAAAACGGCAAAGACTTAATTTTCCATGCTGAGAACAGTTGCTGACGGCGTCAAGAAGAAAATCATGACGGCATCAAGAGTAAAATCCGTGACGACCCAGTGAAAACCTGAAGGCGTCACAAGAAGGGCGTCAAGAGTTATTATGGTGACGGCCTGCATAAGGGATACACATGACGGCGTCAGATCCAGATCTAGGCAGTCCGAGAAACTATTTGGCGGCGAGATGACGGCGTCAGAAATTTGTTCTTGACGCCGTCACCTATCAGAATCTATATATAGTTTTCTATTTTTCATTCATAAAAGAGCAACTTGTGTGGAGAATACTAGGGCCGAACTTTGTAAACCCTAGGTCGTATTTTACAGTATTTTCAAGCGTTTTCACCCCTTGAATCCTTTCATGTTCAATTAAGATAAGTCTTCTTTCAATTCAATCAATATGTCTATGTGTTGTTTGAATATATCTTATGCTTGTCTTGATTTCAACATGCTAGGCTAGATCTATCATGTGTTTGCTTAGATGTAATGAAACCTAGATGTTAATTATATGTTGATTACTTGTTTATAGTTGTATTGGATGAATGATTTCAATGTATTGTGTAACATGCTTGAACGTCTTAGAAAACATGAACCGATGTGTACTAGGTTTTATTGGTTGTATTTAATGCATGAGCAAATTCTAATGATCCCATGTTAGGAGCTTCTTAGCCGGCTCGACATAGGAGTGAAGTAGGCACTTATATGATTGGGGAAGTAAGTATGCCACCCCATGAATGGTATTAAGGAATACAATCCGTCATCCACGCAACTGTAACAAGTAATTAACATGTAAAAGATATCTAGGGAGTAGTGAAATCTAAGTAAACACAATTCTCCCATATATTGCTCACACCACTAGATTAATATAGTTTATTTTCATTTCTAGTATTTTATTTTGATTGCATCTTTAGTATTGGGTTAGTTGATTAGTAACTAATTCCGCCCAACTCCTTCAAACCCGAGATTTTTACTTGCTTTCATAAAATATAAAAAATACAAAAAGAATCATCCCTCATCTCTAGACCTAGTCTTTAGGTTTTCTAATCCTAGCGACACTATTCCTAGCTGAACGATCAATCCCCCGTTACTTGTCACTATACTATACTACAACGATCAGGTACACTGCCTGGTGGGGGTTGTAAGCTTCTCGAGATCCCTCGAGAGGTAAAACCTGGTGCAATCCCTACGTACCAACACCTATCGTTGAATTTATAAGCAAAGGAACCTTACCACAAGATCAGAAGGACGCTCGAAGGGTGCGGCGCACAGCGCAGAGATTTGAACTTCGAGATGGCGTCCTATATCGACGTTCATTCCTACAACCTTGGCTCCGATGCGTTGGACCTCTTCAAGCAGATTATGTACTCCAAGAAATTCACGCTGGTTCATGTAGCATGCACTCAGGACCACGGTCTGTAGTAACGCGCGCCCTGCGGTCAGGATACTATTGGCCTACTATGCACCGCGACGCACGAGATATGATAAAGAAATGCAGCGATTGCCAAGTACACAGGCCAATTCCGCGCCGACCACAACAAGAGCTAACCCCCATCACCTCGCCATGGCCATTCTATAAATGGGGCATTGACATCGCAGGACCTTTCCCAGTTGCAGCGGGAGGGCTAAAATTCCTCATCGTAGCCATAGACTATTTTACCAAGTGGATTGAGGCAAAAGCAATGGCGAGCATCACTGGCAATCAGTTCAAACGCTTTGTGTGGGACAACATTGTGTGTCGCTTCGGACTACCGGGGGAGATTATTTCAGACAATGGAAAACAATTATGTGATAACCCATTTAAAGATTGGTGCGTGCAATTAAACATTACACAACACTTTGCTTCAGTGAAACACCCACAAACCAATGGCTTGGTTAAACGCGCAAATCGCAGTCTAGGCGAAGGAATAAAAGAGCGCCTTGACAGACATAAAGGAAGATGGGTGGACGAATTGTCACATGTTTTATGGGCGCACCGCACGACAATTAAAACCAGTATTAGAGACACACCATTCTCTCTTATCTATGGGACAGAAGCTGTCATACCAGCCGAAATTGGAATGCCAACTATACGTACAGCAGAAATAAACGTCACAACAAATGACGAGGAGCGGCGCATAGACTTGGACTTGCTGGAAGAAAGGCGAGAACACGCAGCTATACGCGAAGCAAAGGCTAAAGCAAAGATGAAGAAGTATTATGATGCAAAGGTCAAACACACTTCTTTCAGGGCAGGAGACTTTGTATATCGCACTAATGATGCAAGCCACGCAGAAGACACATGCAAGCTTGGACTCAAATGGGAAGGACCCTATGAGGTCACGGATGCACTAGGTAATGGTGCATACAAGCTGCGCGATATGGAAGGCAACGAGCTGGGGCGCACTTGGAATATCTGCAATCTCAAGAGATGTTATCTTTAGAAAAGGCTACGGCCCACACACAGACAACCTTGCACTTTAGTACGTGCCCAATAAATGTCTGTCTTTGATTTTTTTTTTTAGGAATTGTCTTTTATCTTCCAAAAAACTTGCAAGTATTAATAAAACGTTATGGTTTCTAGCTAACTCCATAACACACTTAACTTTATTGCGCACATCTTTATTATGTTTCAATATTGTTATCTTTTACTTTTTGCCTACATGGCGTGCATGCACTTCTTAAAGACCCACGATGGCATAAAGGATGAGTAAACCTACTAACTAGCTCGTTGAGTAAGAGGGTTGCAAACCCATCAACACTGGATCACGCATCCGTGCTAAGCGCCATACTTTCAAGACATTGAAGTAAGTTCACATGCGCATTCCACGACGACTACGCAACATAACATACATTGTACATGCTTAGTAATCCATGAGCCAAGACTCTTGGCCATTTTTTGATATAATCTTTGCAAAAATAATGCAAGTTTATCTTTTATTTTTTAAGTTACATACTTAAATTAAAATCATTCTAAGTATGCGGCATTGTCAATTTGATTCTTGGATGACCTCTTAAATCTAAGTACAAATAACAAGACATACGAAATAAAATGCCACGAGTTTATACAAGTCATAATTACAAACATATACACCTAAATACTTTGAGCACGCCTATGATTTGAACTACTAGCTGTGGATGCCAACTCCCCAGCCTCACATAGCCTTCTTAACAGGCTGCTATCTTCCTGAGACACCGTTGGTACGCTAACGGGAATCCCATCAGACCTGGGAAGATGGGCTGCGCCAACACCACATAAGATGGCCTTTCCCCCTTCTTATGAGCAGCTCTTGTCTCATGTGCCTCTAGGCACTTCTTCAACGAAATCTCCTTCTCAAGAGCGAAGGGATTAAGCATGTGGCGAGGGCGGGCAAAAACAGGCACCATCAGCTGCGACTCATCTGGCTTCAAAAAGAAGTCAGGGTGCGCCTCTGCATCCTCAGCTACGTGCTTGGCCAAAGTTAGGCCCGGCATAATCACGCTGATGGGATAGTCCTGATCACGCTCCAAACGGGCAATCTGAGGAAAGTCAAACACTTTCATCTTTTCCATAGCCTCCACCAGCTCATCAAAAGCATCCGCGCTGTACCCAGGAACTTCCACAGGTGCCACAGCTAGCATCTTGCTCTCATGAAGCTCTTCCACATCCTGGGCCTTTCCGCGTGCCACAACGCACTCCACAACCTTCCCAAAGGCCTCTACGACCTCTGGGGACTCCAGCGTACCCATAGCAGCTAGGCGCAAACCGTGGCTGATTAACCACCTACACAAGCATCAACGGATGTGTTAGAAGGTAAAAAGAGCATTAATACATATAGTAAACAAAAATTTCAGAATAGACAACACATACCTGCGCTCCACAATCGTAGACATAAGATGAGGATATAACTCCTCATCATATTCTATACTTAGCTTGCGCAGCTTACCCTCCTGCACCTTCAGAGCCTTCTCCACTTGCGCGCGAAGTTCATTAATATGGCCAAAGTGCTCGGCCTTCTTCTCTTCGAGGTACTTTAAACCCCAAGATAAGTTAGACCTGAACTATTCCATCTTCCCGCGCTCGTGCTTCAGCTCAACCATCAAAGACAGCTTCTCATCAGCAACCTTCATAGCATGCGCAGTGGTAGACTCTACCTCTGCTCGCGCATCAGCTAACTGCGCCCTGAGTAAAGCAATCTCCTCGTCTTTCTGAGCGAGTCTGCTGCCTTCTCCAACATACCACGCCTTCAGCTGAGTAACTAACTCAGCCTGATGCTCAGCCACAGTTCCCAGCTCCTCCATCAGCTGTTGCGCAGACATCCCTTCTTCAACTCTCACCGGCTCCTCCACATGTGTGCGAGCCGCCTGAGGTGGCGCTAACCCCTCCACGGACGCTGCACCACTCCCTGCAGCGTCGTCACTACAGGCAAACATAAACAAAGTTATAAAATGGCGTTGTGCAAAAACATGTGTAAATATAAATACTCAGCTTACTTACATAAAAGGAGAAGTCTGAGCATCCTTCTGCGCAGTGACAGACAATGATGTCTCCTCGTCTGTGGACTCATCCACACTGATGATATGATGCCTACGCTTGGAGGTCCCTTCACCATCATCAACCACAGCCTTGCACTTCACACCTTGACGCTCCTCTTCAGACTCCGTGTCCACTTTGAGAATCCCAGCACTCGTGGACGACTCAACACGCGCAATTTCAGGTGTCACCACCACTTGCACATGCACCGTTTGGAATGGGGTCGCATTCACCAAAGGCTGCGACGCGCCAGAAGACTCCTCTCGCGCAAGCTCCAGCAGACGCCCAGCAGTAGCCTCCAAAATAGGCACCTCACCCTCCCTCAAGGGGCTCATGCCTACAGTTACCTGTGTCGGCTTCGTCAGCTTCACTACGGCGAACAGATCCATCTATGCGCAACATATAAACACACAAAAAGTGGAACAAGTTAGTGAATACAATCATCGTTTAAAAAGCAACTTACATTATAATCGCAAGGACAAGAAAGGACGAGCACCCACCCCGGCCGCTTGCATCAAAAAACATGGGCACTTCACCACTTCCTCCGAAGTAGTTGCGGCTCATCCCCATGTGCACCAAGAACTCCTCAGGATAGGAATTTATTGGGATGCGGTTATCATTAATAACCTCCGCATCCTCCACACTGTACGTACCGGGGTCTAGGCGCTCATCCCTTGGAAGCTCCCCTTGAGCAAAAAACTCAGAGGGCGTGGGAAATACACAGCTATCAACCTAAAAGAACCTCTCTCTCTAAACCCTCAGGGCATCTACCTTTTCAGTATAACACTGATAACCCCCGGGGCGTTTGGAAAACGTCACCCACCCGTTCGACCACGACGTGTGGTAAAACGCGCGAAAGAGGTTGATAGTGGGATTTATCGCAAGTAAGCGACAATTTATTTCAAAATTTATTATTTTCGCTGTACCTATGTAGTGCAGCTGAGAAATATGGAGCTGATAAAAATTGAGCACGTCGCTCAAAAAAGGGGATATGGGTACGCGCTGGTTTGCAAATTCAAAGAAGCGCGTGTACACCCTTATCTTTCCCTCAGGGAAATCCGCTATACATGCGTTTGCATCCGGTACTTCCGGATGCACCGCAAGCGGGATAAAGTAGTCAGAGGTGAACTGACGTAGTTCATCCTCGTCCATTTCAGAGTGGAACTCTTCTAACTGTTTGACCATTTTTACTAAGAAGAGCGCACGCGTACTTACCTCTATAAGATATTAGTTTGAGGAAGAAAGATTTTTTAAGGGAGAAACGCGTTTTTTCACTGTGGTTAAAATAGTGAAATGAGGAGCCCCTTATATAGGGTTTCCCCTTGTCTCGGATACACGACACGTGGATCCCACTAACGTTAATCGTGTGGCTAGAATGCAAGGAAGTACAAGCGCTTTTTCCCACTTCCCGATAAATACGTGGACACACTCCCCGTTTCCCAAGGTATCTTTGAGATATTTTGGGACTAGATACATGGTTCCAAATATTGGGCGGTAATTATTTTGAGTTCTTCCCGCCACGCTTACCACTGCACTCACTAGTATAGCATCCGCGGCTACGACCCGCGCACACTAGACTGGAGGGACATGATGACGTATAGTCTATATTTGGGCCACAAGCCCAAACGATAAACACTACTAATGCCCAAGTCCACTATGAGTGGGCTATCATGACAATGATTTGGGCCATACCACTAACGGTTTGGACACACGAAAGCCCAAACCCAACCAAACTATTTATGGTCTAGATAAGGATCTTCTATTTATGGATAAAGATCCATAGGCCGGATAAGCACTACACGTGCGAAGAGTGAGGAACACGAAATCTACAAGGATTTCGTGCCTATATAATGAATGACATAATTCTCATTAAAGGTATGATTTACAAAACCCGGACTCTTCAATATAACCCTAAACCGATTACTTACTCTCACATCGGAGGATAATCGTGGGAGACAATCCCATGATAAGCCTAACGATGTTTGTTTACTTTCTTAGTGCGCAGGTTTCAAGCATTAAGAGCTAATTGGTACGAGAGCAGGAACCTAAACAAGGAACGCCCAACTTTTGTATCAACATATACTGTGGTAGGGATGTTCAGTCAGGTAGGTGTGCTGGTAGGTATAGTAACAAGAAAAAAAAGATAAGAAAGAATTTGTTTGGTGACTCACCTAGGCCTGCTAAGACTGATGAAGTAGTAGTAAGGGACCTGGTAAGTCTGTCAAGGTTAGCAAGTCTTTTCATGTGGGTAAGAAAATTGTCACTTTTAGCCAACCAATCATGACCAGAAGTAAAATCAAAATTGGGAGAGGGTTGTAGCACTGATGGGGAGGGTCAAAGAGAACGTGAATATGCTAAAAGGCAGTCACCTATTTCCAACAAGAGATCACCTAAATCATCTGAATCACCTAAGTGGACAAGGAAAAAAGTATTTGAGGATAGGAAGAAGAGGGCAGTATGTGGTTTTAGACTGTGGGCTTCATGGATGAGCACTGAGCACTCATTCCAAATCAAAACACTCCATCCAGAAGGAACAGGTTCAACCCCTAACAAGGCATTTGATGTCAGTCCAGATGCTACTCCTTGATGTGTAAGCTTGTTTGCAGTCATGTATGTCAAACAATATCTTATCTTTTGGTATCTATAAGTGAAGCCATGTATGGTGGTAAAACAATATCTTATCTTGGGATGATAACATGATTGTGAAAAACAATGGGTGTGTTCCCCACTTGTAATGACTTTATTACTACTTTAATCTATGATGTCCCTTTGACTGTTTCAATGGGACTTGTATAATGGTTGCTTTTGTCTTACACTTTGTCTTTAGTTATTTCTCATATGACTTTGTGTAGTTATTTTTCATGTAACTGCCATTTGCCATGTGCTTTGGCATGTGAATTATGCAGTAAGGTAGTTGTGCAGTAAATGGCATCTGCATAAAGCATCTACCTTATGCAATTTCAAAATTTTCAACCAAAGGAATATGCAATGTTTACATTTATAACACTTGCTGCCTTGCTATCTACAGTTTAAATGATTTCAAATAACAATGAACACATCATCTGTAAAACCAAAACAAACCATTTCCATTCATCAAGCTATTTCATACAACCAAAAGACATAACATCCACCATTGGCATCCTACTTAATCTACCTAACATACATAATAACCTAACATAACATACCCTAAACATCATCTATTTCACTGCCATGACCAAACACATACAAACAGCAAATGCAAAGAAAGTTGACTTCCAAAAAGTCAATGATTGCAAACTTTTCTACAATTCATTGTTCTTTTGACCCAACTCAGCTTCAAGCACTCCAATCCTCCATTGACGGTTGCCCTCTTGGCCCAATTGACGCCTTTGTTGTGGATTCAAGAGAGTGTACATCTTGTACAAATGCATCCTATACCAATCTGTATCAATCTCTGGATCATACCAATCCCAGAATTCACATTTCTTATTGACGGGTCGGTATCGGTTAGGACAAACAAGAAACCTTCTTGATGGATTAGTGGGTGTCCATGAAGTTAAAACCATTAAGGGTAAATCACAATCACATGTACGATCTTGAAGGTAGATTGACATCTTGGGGTTTGAATTAGGGTTTCGATTTGGGGTTAAAAAATGACTGCGTGTTTTGGTGTTATAAGATTTAGGTTAAATATAACTTGGGTCGGGTTTTTATGGTTTAGGGTTAAAAGTGAACGGGTCGGGTTAAAATTAGACAAACAAAAGTGTACATGTGGAATTTAAAAGAAAAATATTAATCTACTTGGATATTCAACCGGTCATAAGCACTATATCGTGAAAAGTTGTTTTACATACTAGATTAGTAATAAAAAAAATTTGATACCTATATTTGAAAATTTTTGAAAGTGCATTGCTAATATATGACTTTTACCCAATTAAAAAGTCATTCTCTTTCCATTCATTTGATTCTTTTAAAAAAAGCGGGAATGAATAGAAACACGAGGGTATAAATACCCTCAACCATGTGCAAGGCACATTCATCCATCCAAAATAGACACCAGATCCAATTCATCCCTATCAACTGCAAAGCTTCTTTCCCAAAATCAAAAGGATTCATTCAGGAAAGTAATTGATATCATGTTGGTCTTCGGTGTTGTTTATCACTGAGGGTAAAATCTGGTCATCTTTGTTACTCACATTTCAAATTCATGTATTTTACCTGTTTAATGACTTGTTTGTTGTTTTACTTCTGCTTAAGACAAATTGACCATTGGGTGGGGTTAAATTACCTTCATGATTTAACAATAACATTGGCTCATTGTTGCCTTACAAAGTATGGTTTGATTATGATCAAAGAAAAATATGGTGTAAATTCATTTCTTGTGGTGATGTTTGATAAAACGCCAAGCCTTCTCTCTCTCTCTCTCTCTCTCTCTCTCTCTTATAATCTTAATTTGATCAGCAATATCTATGCTAATGTTAACTTGTTTATTGTTAATGTTTAATGGTTTAGTTCCTAGTTTTCTATATAAGAATAGAGGCAAACTTGCTCATTTTCGAAACCATATGAAAGTTAGCTTGTTCTTGAGGACTTGAGGCTGCT
The DNA here is from genome assembly GCA_030686995.1 of Artemisia argyi. Classification (NCBI taxonomy): domain Eukaryota; kingdom Viridiplantae; phylum Streptophyta; class Magnoliopsida; order Asterales; family Asteraceae; genus Artemisia; species Artemisia argyi. The sequence goes on along the minus strand of CM060679.1, from coordinate 70,389,667 downwards.
GCATGTTATTACAAGACTAACAAACCACATGAGGGTTAACTTGTTATTGCCACTTGCCACCCACAAGAGGTTCGGATTCAATCTCTCAAGGTAGTCACAGCTTGGTTCAATCGCTAGAGGGGCTTTGCTTGAAGCATTAATGAATATTGATGTTCTCTTGTAAATCTAATGTTATTTTCAACATAACATTATTGTTAGGCTCAAATATAATAAGATATTTAATACTTTCTTTAGCTTCGAAGTATTAAATTATTAATGTGTTGTGTATGAATAAGAATGTGCATACATTTACAAAGTACCCACAAACATATACGAGTAGTTAAAAATGTTATTTCGGATATATATACACATTTCCATTCCACTGCATAATATATCCAAACAAGAGAAACATGCTTCTCACGTGGATTCTCATATTGTACCAAACACATGTGCTAATCCTCTTTTTCAGATGCATTCTTTTTCTCTACAATTCAATTTTTTGTTACATTTCCATTCTCAGGAATTCAGCCGTACCAAACGTCCAGGGTATTCTAACGAAAATTTATCCTAACTATATATTAATTCCTAATTAAAGGTAGCATATATCAAAATGACTAAAAATAGTACTAGTACTCAACTTTTATTTTTAGGCAATAAAAATAACTTTTGCAAAATTATCTAATAACAACCTCTAAAATGAGAAAAGTTATTTTTATTTGGTAATCATTTTGACAGAGTTTATCATTTTTTTTGCAGCCCTTATAAAGCAATTGTGTTTGGATGGCAAAAATGTGAACTTCAAAGAGGAAAAAACGTTTTGAGGCCAATTTTTACACAAGCAGACCATCAATCTACTCACTTTCTTGTTAGTAGTAGGACTGGAATCAATCTCTAGCTGTTGATGAGCAAGCTGAATAGGTCAGTTCATTTTGTCCCATATTAATTGTTACTCCTATAATCTTTGCACTATTTAGTTCAATTATTTGGTATATTATGGGTAAATTTGAGTTATGCTATCTAAGAATTGTGTTTATAAGTATATCCCAATCTAAGTATTTGTTGTTTGTGGACATTAATTATAGGGCATCTTCTTAAACATTAGTTACATTCACAATAACTTGTTCAAATTATAACTACCACCAAATGGCCTGGTGGTAAGGCATTTGACATTCTCAGAAGAGGTCAAGGGTTCAAACCTCACTAGGTGCACATTTGGGGGAGGCAGGGAAGGGTTGAAAAGGTCTCGGGGACTCACCCTTCCCGAGTAATTTACCCATTTACCCTCGTTGAAATGGTCTTTACTGTGCATTCTACGGAAAAATAAGATAGATGGAAATCAAATGAACTAGTTTTTCATCCGATTTTTTATATTCAAGTTCATACCTGTTTTGCCAACATACTTCTTCAAGTATTTAGACAATTATTATTAATATGGAAAGGTAGTTGTGTGAAAAGCTGGGTTCAAACCAACTCTGAACATGTTCGGTTTTAGACAATCATGGTCTATGAGAGTAATATTTCTTGAGATCAATTTTTCTTTTAATAAAAGTGATGGAACGTGATCTTATGTGTTAAAAATGGAGCCAATGTGAATGGGTGACTGAGATATCAATTTTCAAACTAGGCATATAGTTGGACCGGGTTATTTTCTTTGTTTCATAGGAGGGAGTTTAAATGTTTGTGGTTTCATGGGTCCAAATGCTTATACGTCTGTATCTTAATGGACCCGCAACATCTTAAGTACTCTTGGGAAATTAGAACATCAGCAAAGGGTGTCGTTGACTATTAGCAATGTCATGAACATCAAGGATTACATAATTGATCATTTGAAATTCATAACAGAAGCCATTAATCAGTTGTAAAAGCAAGTTTCAAATTCTAGGTTTGACCAAAACCTAACTTGCGTGCGTTGAAGACATTTATCCAACCCACTCAACGCTTCACCTTTCACCTACCGGGGACAAACGAAAAACTAGCTACAACTATTTTGGTGTTGGATGCCACATTTCTAGAATTGATATCTCATCCATGTGGGTTCTTTTATTAATACATAATATCTCATTACAAAGCTCTTATCAAGGAGAATGTAAACCCGCGAGATATTATTGCTGCAAAACAGCATTGTGTATAAATAAATGTGTCCAAAGCTGGTGATTAATCAACTCGTGTACAACTACTTATACTAAAGTATAGCTGTTATCTAGATTTTGTTATGCATCTTAAAAGCACCAAGTTTGACTTTCATTCTTATGATTTAGTTTTGCTCACACACATCTATATTAGAACGCATTTGGGTGCTTCTTAGTGAGTGCAAGCAACCTTTATCTCCTTACCGTGAAATTCTTATCAGCATTTCTACGTTCTTTTGCAATGTGAAACTATATTTCTATCATAATCATTATTCATTCATATCAACTTTCTTATGATTTATTGTGCAGCGTAGACCGTGCGTTTATGGTAAATTTATATTGGAGGTGGTAATATTGAATATGAGAATGGATTCATCAAAGGTGACAAATCAACCTCAACTACTTCAATTGTGGTTAGACGTAAAATGCGCTATGAAGAATTTATTGATTTGGTTTACGTACATGTTGGAGTCAAAAGAGCATCATTCAAGGTAAATGTTTCACTATATTACCAATTTCAAGGGATATCTAAAATCTCATTAATCAGAAGTGACAAAAGTTTGGACACTTTATATTTTTTGGCCGAGAAAGATGAGAATTATTGGGGTCAAGTTCGTGTTGAAGTAGGGAAAATTTCCCATGGACAACCAAAACATTCTGGTACTGTGGATACCCTTGGTAATCTTAGAGGATTGGTACAAACTCATGATGATAGATTTGAGAACGATGATGACATTAGGGTTAATGAACCGCAAATAAATGAAGGTAACAGTGAGTCATTGAGCAATGTTGAAGATGCCTCTAAACATAATGTCAAAAGTATTCAACTACTTGAAGATGGTGAGGACACAGGAGATGACGGCATGGCAGGATTTGAAGATAGCGATAATTCAGATATTTGGAGCGAATCAGTTAACAAAATTCGGGTAGGAATGCAATTTGAAAGCAAGTTACAAGTAAAAAAGGCAATAACACTTTGGTCAATTGCCCAACACAGAGAGTTTAAAGTTATGGAAAGTAAAAGTAGCACGTGGATAGCAAAATGCAAAAGTCTTGAACTAGAAGAAGCACCACATTGTGAATGGTATGTTCGTGCAATCAAGAAGAAAAATAAGAGTATGTGGCAGATTACACGCTGGGTGGATCATAATTGTATTGGTTCTTGCATTGGTAATAATAACAGAAATCTGAACTCAGCAACTATCGCATCTTTGATCCTTGAAACTGTTGAAAAAGATATTTCCTGCTAGGTCAAAAAAATTCAAGCAGATATTAAAAAAAGATTGAATGTTGATATTTCTTATAGTAAGGCATGGAATGCAGGGGCGAAGCTTCATAGGGGCCGGGGGGGGGGGGGGGGGGGGCGCCCGACCCCCCGAAATTTTTTTTGCGATGTAGGGGGTATATAGTTTTCGTGTAGAAAAATTTCGGTATATTCGGTTTCGACCCCCCAAAAATTTTGGTATACCTGAAATATAGCCTTAGGAAAAAAAAAATTTAGATCCCGACCCCCCACTTACAAAATCCAAGCTTCGCCACTGATGGAATGGCAGGAGAAAAGCGATTTGCAAAACAAGGAAGATTGATTAATCAGGTGTCAAGGTGGATAAAATTGTACTCTTGTTAGTGAAATGAAAAAGGTAAAATCAACCATTCGTCTATGCTGTTATGGTGAGTACATAACTTTTAATCAACTAGTTATCAAAGCTCCGTTAGGACGGAACATGATATCAACCTTTTAATTTTGTCTATATATGTGTATTCAGTTGTGTTTCGATGTTTAATCTTCTGATCTTTAGTGTACTACAAGTAGATCAATTACATGATGACTGTAAGTTAAATGATCTTGAGATGTCTAAGAAATGTTCAGGAATGATGCAGTCCCTAAATTGAGTACTTTAAATGAAACTCTGTAACTTTTACAAATGAAGACACACTGTTGAACTTTTAACAAAGGGTAAGTTTAGAAAAGTTGATGAAAACATAAATAGGTAAATGGCTTTTTTCACAACTTAAGTCCAAGAATCTCATGGACGCAATCTAGCTTTTGTAGTGGACGTGAAGGATCATAGTTATGAACTACTGGATTTTGAGATTTTTTTAATAGTTAACTACTGTGATATGAGTCTGGTTTTGGGGGTTAATTTGATTTTTTTTTAATTATTAATTTTTTTATATTAACCAGGTGTATCAAACACAGTTCTTCCTGGAAATCTTCTTTGTGACATCTGGAACATGATTTCGAGGATTTTATGTGTGCGTAGAGTAAATATCTGATCCTTGACCTTTTTGCAGAAGAAAGCAAGAATGGTCTTGGTCTTTGCCTATTATGGCTGTTTAATTATGGCTGTTACGGGTTTTTTGGTTGCTGTTGACAACTTAATCTGTCTAATCTTTCTGGTAGCTATGAAGATAATAACAATCTTATAGTACTGTAATTGTTGTGGGAAAATTGACGATACCCAAATATAACATCAAGCTATAGATAAATTAAGGTTGATCCGACAGGCTGGATAATAGGTTAAAACGAGTTAGGATCAAATTGGGGTGGGACATGCCTTCAAACACTTCTGTTGTATACAAGTCAAACTATTGCTGTACCTTGGAACCATACTTTTCTCTAGGAAGGAAATTGATGGTAAGATAGTGGCTGCCATCTAGTAGCTTCATTTGTATTTAAGATTGATCATAATGCATATTGCATAACCATGCTTTGACTACCAATTTAAGAGGCCACTCACACTTTACTTTCTGCATTGGGGCAAATCTGCATGCACTGTCATTAATTTCTGTACAAAAATTAAAGCGGGCGGTTAGGAGTTGTTTGTTTGCTAGTTAATGAGCCACTAATGGTTCCAACTCTTGTTTGGTTAGATATCTTGTTAAAAATTGTCTAAATGAATCTTAATGGTTATTCTATCTGTAGGAACAAAGTTATTTGTCTAGTGGTTTGAGCAGGCATGTTTGGTAATGACTAACTTTGGTATGTGCCAAAAGGAGAGGGTTGGGTCGAGTTACCCAGTAAGGTTTTGTCTTTTCATTAAAGTTTATATTCCCTCCGTCCCACTCTAGTTGTTAAACAAGCAAATGCTTTTGCTTTTAGGATTTCAGATTTTAGCTAACAAATCGTTAAATTTTCCCCGTGTTTAAAACACAAGTTAGCTGTATAGTTTTCACACGGCTTCCATAACATTTATAATTGCTTATAGGCGATTGGTGTCACAATAGGAAATGAAGCACCATCCTTGAACGGATCAGAACTGTTTCATCTAGATTGAACTATAACTGACCCTACACGTAGAGAGCTCCCTGGCAGCTGTTGTATTTATTAGAATATAAATTGACTTGAAGATAGGTGACTGCCACCTTATTCATTCTATTATTGCTTTTATTATAGGTTTACCATACTGCCTGAACGTGTTTGACCAGAACTTAATGTTCTTTACACTTATTCAGTGAAGTTGACTTTCTGGAATGGCGCAAGCTGTAATGTCATAAAAGTTTATACACCATATTAGTTGTAAGGAGGGTAGCTAGGTGTTGTTTGTTTGGCACTTATGAGTGGCTAATGGTTCCAACACTTTATCCGTTAGAGACTCTTAATCAATATCGTTTTTTTAATCAGAATGAATCTTAATTCTCGTGCTTGGCCTTGTAACGAAGCATACTTAATTAAGTGCAGTCATTCCACTTTGGAATTAGCAGTCATACATCTTTTTAAATCCCTACAAATTTTATTGTACTCCATCCAAACTTGGGGTTTAACGGTTAATATCAGTGTTGCGTGCTTTTGTAAATTAAAACCAAGCGCTTTCCAGCGCATAATCCATATTGTTATGTGAATCAGTATAATGTTTTTGCCACTTTTGAGAGACTCGGCATCGGAACGGTCACTGGGACATTTGGCAAGAGGTTCAGGAAAGAGGAACAGCAAAGATTTTAATTTAGAAATTGATCCTCTTCATTTGTCATGTGGATCATATATACATGGACAATGTTTTTATAGATGTTGTGCTCGAACGTAGCCCGGCTGTATAATTAAGACAAAGAGTCCATTCTTGAGAAATTTGTTATCTACAGTGCTGTGGAGATATCATCGTTTAAGTCTTTACGACACTGATATGGTGTTTCTCTGGTGGGTTTCTACAACAGAAATAATAGTTTAGCTAGGTCATAAGGTTTATCTTGTTTAACTTTCCCCGAAGATTAACATTTCTAGTTAGTCACTTTAATCCCTTTTCATCAAGCTATGTTTTTTCAAATCTTCAACCCTGTGTACCTTCTAATGTTTCACAGATCTGTATGGCATGCCACGAACAATTGATGCCAACAAGTGATACGAGGTATGTGAAATTTTTTCAGTGTGTTTTCTCATGTAGTTGACAGTAAGTCATCTGCACAAATTAGTGTCATCAAGCACACTCCACTGCAACGATACTAACGATTTAAATTAACAAGTATGCTGTAGTGATTCCTAAAAAATGATAAAAATGTAAAGGGCAAATTATCTGAAAATGTATTTAACTTGCCACTTTTTACTATTGTATGTAGCATTTTCTTCCTTAATCTGTCAATGAACTTGCAAAATCCGTTCATTACGTGTAGCGGTGACCTGTTTGGGTCTGTTTGGTGAAAGTAATTGTTGCTGGAACTAGAGATGGTGCTGGAGATGGAGATTATAAAAAGAGATTATTTTTATAAGTTACATGAAGTAACCTTTGATTTTAAGAGATTATGGAAGATTATTTTTTTTATAATCTCTTATAAGTTATGTCTGCCAAACGAAAATTCTTTTTTAAGTAGCTTATTTTTTTAAAAAATAAGCATAATCTCCCCATAATTTCATGTGCCAAACATACGCAAAACCTGCAGGTTAAGCTAACGATCGTTAGATTTATCATTGCAATGTTAGTCCTTTAGACTAACGATCGTTTATCATGGCTACATAGAATGACAAAAAGTAACAAGTTAGATGACTTTTATTATTTTTAAAATTTATGTACATTTTTTACACATTTTTGCACACACTTTTATACACGTTTATACACACGTTTTTATATATGCATGTTTTTATACGGATTTTTATACACACATTTGTATACACGTTTTTATGGACGTTTTTATATACACGTTTTTTATACACACGTTTTTATGCACGGTTTTACACACGTTTTTAAAATGTTTCAATACATACATTTTTATACACACATTTACACACATTTTTATACACATTTTTATATACGTTTTTATACACATGTTTTTATACACACTTTTAATTTAACTTTTTCTTACACTTCTAATTTAACTTTTTTACACTTTTTTACACATTTTTATATACGTTTTTACACACTTTTAATTCAACTTTTTATACGTTTTTTACACATGTTTTTATATACATTTCTACACAAGTTTTTTATTTATCTTTTTTTACATGTTTTTATATACGTTTTTGTAGGATTTTGGTTAAAAATGTGTATAAAAATGTATATAAAAAACGTGCATAAAAATATGTGTATAAAAACGTGTATAAAAATGTGTTTATAAATACGTGTATAAAAACCCGTGTATAAAATCGTGTGTATAAAAACGTATATAAAAACGTGTGTAAATGTGTGTAAAAAAATGTATGTATTGAAACATTTTAAAAACGTGTGTAAAATCGTGTATAAAAACGTGTGTATAAAAACGTGCATAAAAATGTGTATACAAATGTGTGTATAAAAATATACATAAAAACGTGTATGAAAACGTGTGTATAAACGTGTATAAAAATGTGTGTATAAAAAGATGTATAAAAATATGTGCAAAAACGTGTAAAAAAACGTACATAAATTTTAAAAATAATAAAAGTTATATAACTTGTTACTTTTTGTCATTCTATGTAGCCATGATAAACGATAGTTAGTCTAAATGACTAACATTGCAATGATAAACCTAACAATCGTTAGCTTAACCTACTCCAGTAGGTCAAACAAGTCACCGCTATACGCAATGCACGGATTTTGCAAGTTCATTGACAGATTAAAAATAAATAAATAAATAAATAAATAAATAAAGAAAAAAAAAACTACATACAATGGTATAAAATGGCAAGTTAAATACATTTTTAGGTAATTTGTCGGAATGTAAATGTAAAACACAAATCAATGTCAAATGTAACTATGATACGAAAGTACGGGACCCCTTTTGTTTTTCTCTCAATCAAGCGAACGTAAATGCTAGCATAGTACATACATCAAGGAGCACGTTTTCTCTATGATAAGTTTAGTGACAGTAAGTCATCTCCATTATTGTTCCAAATGTAATAAAGTGAATGTTGATGCATAATCTGGTGCGGACTGATTCAACGACTCTTCTTGGGCCGTTAGTCGTCTTCTCAAGCCCTAAGTAGACCTGTCAACAAAGAGAACCCGTTAGGAGTGGACCCGAGGCCGTAGCCCTGGGATCCACCTCCAACGGTCAAGTTAGTATTGATGCGTGGTAGCATATAATAGTTAGGTTTAGGGTAACCTGTTTGGTCGTAGTCAATAAGGAGATTCCAGCCATGTATTTATAGGACATGGAATTAGGGTTTAAGCATAGTGGGCCGCTGTCTGCCGGGCCTGGCCCATGTAGGGTCCAGTCCGGACCATACGTCCACAAGCCCCCCAAGTTTAGTATGACATAGTGCGTGGCTTTGTTATGCTAAACTTAAGTTCTGTTCATAGCCGTGTAGGCCCAATCAACCATGACGACATGGTCCTTGTGTGCACATGGGATTGCGATTGTGATTGTCTCACAATGGTGAAGGTGGATCTCGTATGATGCATCCTGGGTAAAGGCGTACCTTTTGTACCAGTAGCGATGCAACATGGTACGACAGAAGACGTGCTTCTATGGCAGAAGTGTGCGCCGTGCGCGACAAAGATGCTCATTGTGCGCAACAAGGATGCGCGCTGTTCGCGACAGAGGTGCGTGCTATGCGCGAACATTACATTCGTCTTTACAACCGATAGAGGACGTCTCCCCTGCGGCAAGATGGTGCGAATATTTAAATCCGTCTTTGTACCGGGCTTGCAATACCTCTTACGTACGATCTGCTTCCAAATATGCCTGCGTGACTTGTACGGAAACAGTGGTATTATATACACTGGTAGTCCCCCAAGTTTGATGGTGCTACTCTTGTAGGAGCATTAAACTTAGTTATTCAAATCCTGAAAACACTTAATGCAAATATTAAAAGTATATGCCGCGAATCGCGACATATAAATAGCTAATGAAGTAAAATATTAGCGTGAAGCAATATATAGCACATGGCATGTGAAAGTAACACATAAGAGAAGTAGTAGTATAAAGTACACCTATCGTGAGGTTTTACAAACTATATAAGAGAAGTAGCACGTAGCTAATAATAAAAACAGTGCGTGCATGGCGATTAAGGTGATATATATATATATATATATATATATATATATATATATATATATATATATATATATATATATATATATATATATATATATATTTTATTATTATAATAAAAACAATGGCGCGGATGGACATACCATGACCGCGACTAATAGTTTCGCACGCACAGACGCAGATAGATGTATCGTGACCGCATAGACTCTAACGTTTTGTGGATGATCGCAGAGGACCACGGCTTTCGTCCAGTGCGCTCATGGCGATTTACTAGCATCGTGGTGCCTGTACGTGACAGTGCGCTCATGGCGCCAATCTGCGAAGATGTCCGAACGCATGGCCTAACGCGGGTAGATTTATCGTGACTGCGTTGTTCGCGGTTAAAAGATAAAATAGGTCCGATCGTGCAAACTTAGTACAGTTATAGGTAAAATCGTGTTTACCAAGTTAAAAGATTTACATAAAATCTTTTCAATATTTAAAAAGGTAATATATCTTACCGAATTAAAAAGATATGTACAAAAATATCGGGATATTTCTTCCGCGTATCTCCAAATCAAATCCCAAAGGGGGATGCATTTGATTGGTTTAGAAGGAACAAAATCAAAGTATTCTTTGTTATAATATATGTGTATACGTTTGATCATTTGTTATAATATATTAATTCTTGATTGTTAGCTTGATACATTTGACCAAGTCAAACCAAAACAAACAGTATGTGTACCGTATGTGTATATATTGATGCAATCGTGTAGTTGCATATCGATGGTTGCTTCCATCGATGTGAGAGCACGAAACTTGTCGTAGCCATGTCCCACGGATGGCGCCACTTGTTGATACAAAAGTTGGGCTATCAAAAGTTGGGCGTTCCTGATTATTGGCAAGTATTTTTAATATTAAATGGCTTGTGTCTTAATGATATCGCATGTTGTGTGAGAAGTTCTACAATCAAATAGTTGTGGGTTCAAGTTTTACTTAGAATGTGTAAAATGGATTTGTTGTATATGATAGTAAATTATCGTTAAAAAAATAAAAAGTAATAAAAACTATTATTTGTGGCTACAATATGCTTCATATACTATACATACTTCTTTTACAAAACAACAACGTATTCAATCATGTCGGAGCAGTTTATGGGGGAGGTAGAAAGTAGACCAATCATACCCCTACCACAGGATAGACCCGAAAGTATGGATACTTATTTCAATGAGACTCCCGACATTAGGGCAAAGAGAGGCACATCTTAACAAAAAGGCATGATGAGTGTGTAAATACTCATCATTTTTACCATTTCTGAGCTGCCAAAACATCCAAAAACACTCAATAATGAATCAAAATAGTGAAAATATCCCAGGAAAGTGTTTTACATGTCTCAAATGCAAAATACCAAAAACAGATGAAAAACGCACAAAGTTTGCATAATTGGCAGTTTCAGTCCCCCAACTTTCAAAGGTTGTCAAATCTAGTCCCTGGTCATTCTAAAAACTTGAAAAAGTCACCAAAGGTCCTTTTAAATAAAAAAAAGTTACATAATTAGTCCTTTGGTGAAAAGTTTCACAAAATGTCAAGTTTAGTCCCTGAACTTTGAAAATTGTCAAAAATAGTCCCTGGGATATGAAAAACTTTGAGAAAAGCAAATTTTGTCCTTGCACTAACCTTTTATGACAGGATTGGTCCTTGGTGGAAAGTTTGGTGAAAATTACACAAATAGTCCCTGAAGTTTGAAAGTTTGACGGTTTCAGTCCCTGGTGAAAAATAAATTGAAAAAATCATTCCAGGACCTTGCACTATTCATGATATGGCATAATTCACCCTTTGAAATACTTTTGAAGATTGCCAAATTACAACCCTCAACTTTCGGAAATTTACAAAATTAGCCCTTGTGTAATATAAACCTAAAACCGGATCCAAAACAATAAAACTACACCAAATCCAATCCAATACCTAGCCTAGTCCAACCCATCCTATTTTCCTTGGGCCCAAAAATACCCAGCCCACTCCACAAACCCATTGCACCCTTAATATTAAACCGAGTCAACCTATTTGACCTGGTCAAAACCAGTCAAACACCCCCAAATACCGCCCTTCTCCTTCTCCTTCTCCCTCACCCAGACCACTCAACCCTGGTTTTGCCAATACCACCACCACTTGCCCATCCCATCACCACCGCCCAACCCACTACACCTACCTACACCACCACAATAAATGTTTCCCCCCCAGTTGCACTCAATCAGTGAGCAAATTGCAAAAACCTCTTTTGGCGCCAAAACACGTGGCAGCTCATGAGTGGACCAAAGAAGCCATAGGGAGGTGGGATATGCTCAGAAAAGCTCAAAGAACCCTAAGGGATGGCTATAAAAGGCAAAGAGTGCAAGATGAAGCGGTGTCTAGTTTTTAAAAATAGTTGTAATCGTATAAGTTTTCTTTAACAGTTATAGTGTAGCAAAAAGCTTTTAAGCAATTGTAGAAGTTAATTCAGTGTATTGTTAATCTTTTCAAATTTATATAATCAAGTTTCTTCAACTAATTTTGTTTCTGCAAGTTTCAAGTTTCATGTGTTAAGCTAAATCATATGCTGCTAGTGTTTGAGCTTGAATCATGGACTGAGTTAGGTTCATATAAGTTCCTATAAGCTTATTAAAGCTTCTTAGAGACTCTAAAAACCAGACTTAATAGAAAACTAAAAAATCTAAAAATGGTCAACATTGGTCAACTGTGTGCTTAGTTTTTGTTTTCAGGTTGAAGAAGGATTGGTGATCAAAGATTAGAGCTTAACTTGGCCTATCTAAAGATAGGCTTCTGTGGAGAAGCCCCTTGTTCAAGCTAGGGGTTTGTTTGTAAGCTTGTTCTCATTTAAAGTTTCCACTAAAAAGCTTAGTTTCTGAGTTCTTGATTGCATCTGAGTTTCTGTGTTTAAATTGTGTTTCTTGATTGGTAGTTAAGTAGATTTTAACTTATTAGTCATAACTTACTTTGTAGAATAATTAGTAACCTTAAATTTAGTTTAAACTATCATTATTACCTTCCTTGTCTAACTTGTGTAATTATAAGTTGTAACCTGCTTTTTAGTACTTAAACCAACTCACCTAGTCATAATTTGCAATCTGAAATCAAGAGTAACCAGTCTAACACCTAGTGGATTTGAAAAACTCAAAACAGTTTGCATTAGAGGGTGTTTGGTTCAAGCTGATTTGGTGTGTATCTGGTTCTAATTGTGGTATTACTTTGTTCCAAAATCTCACTTAGGTTCAAATAGAATCAGTTTGACCATTGGTTTGGTCAGTTTTAAAGTAGAAAGTCAAAATCTCAAAATTACAACTCTCACAGTTAACTGTGATAGTCTTAGGTGTCTAAATCATTCTCATAAGTTACACAGGTTGTTAATATAGAGTAATTTAGTTCAAACATAGCTTATAACTTAGTTATTAACCAGTAAGAGTGATTAGAAATCCAAATAAGTCAAAAGCTCAAGTTTTTCCTAAAAGGTCAAATAGCACCTTTCAGATTTTTGCAAAAGATCAAAGATTATTTGTGATTTTTAGGAATTTAATTAGACCTTGAAACTTGTTGAGTGAAGTATTTATCAGTAGATCTTTTGTTTTCCACCTTTGTTAAAATCTTGTAAAAATTCATTGTGGACTAAAATACCCTTGGAAGTGGGTTGCAGGGCAAGAGTCTGCCCTGTGCACAACAGACCCCCACCACACCACCAACTTTGGTGGTGGTTGCAGACCACCTCAGTGGGCCCTAGTGGTTCCAGTTGACCTTTTCCAACCCCCCTCCTACCAAGGAGTGTGGATTGACCATTGGTTTGACCTATAACCCAGTGGACCCCACCTAGATTTCATCTTAAAGTTTGTCCCCAAACCTGGTTCAGTTTCACATTGCAATTGCTTATTTGCTCTCTTAACAGCTTATTTGTGCTTATTGTTTGTTGTTCCTGGCTTATTTAAGTTTGTTGAGCTTGTTTGTAACCACTTAAACCATTGTGGGCCCCACACAAGCTCATTTGAGCTCATTTGCCCAAACAGTCAACAAAAGTCAACTGTATAAGTTTAGGGGGTGCAAACAGCTTATTTATAAGCTATTTGAAAAGTGTGTTCACAAAAGTTCTTTATTTTCAGTAGTAAAACAAGTTTGTAAAATAAAATCCAAAAAAAAAATCAAGTTTGAAATAAGTGATAGTTTCTATTTAATTCAATTTAACTTTAATTTTCATTTTTATATTTTAATTAAGTATTTAGTATTTTTATATTTTTATTAATTACTACCTCCGTCCCAAAATTATAGTCATCTTTTGATTTTTTCGGTCTTTCTTTCTCAACTTTGACTTTAAATATTTTTGTTTGTGTTATACAATAGTTAATGAAAATTATACCAATGAAAAATACATTTAAAACTCAATCTAGTCATATATTTTGCATCAAGTATTATGTAATATAAACAAAAATATTTAAGGTCAAAGTTGAAAAATAAAGACCGAAAAAGTCAAAAGAGGACTATAATTTTGGGACGGAGGGAGTACCTTATATAGTAAAGTATTTTTAGTAATTTTTCTAGATTTTTATTTTGTCATTTAGTATTAATTAGATTTAATTTTTGTTTTCTTTATTATTAATTAATATTAAGTAATAAATATCATATTTAGTTTTTATAAAGTAAAACTTAATTTTTATATTTTTCCTAGCTTTAATATAGTATATTAGATTTTTATAAAATATAATTTTGAATTCTACTGTTCATTTTCCATTTTTCTTATTTAATTTGTTTAAATTAGAATTAAAGTAATTAAAAGGTAAATAATTAGTGGATTAATCTTAAAACTTAATTTTTAGAGTTTTTATAATTTTGTAGGATTCCTGTGATGGTTAAGTAATTTTATAAATTTTATCTTAATTTTCTAAGTTAATTTAGTATTAATATTAATTAAAAGTAGTTTAATTAGTTTAATTAAGTTAAATAGTTTTTAATTTATAAAAAACCCATAAAAAGACAAAAATATTTATTTTTCTTTTTTTATACTTTCTTCAAGTTCTAATTTAGGTTTAGAAAATATTTTTGCAACTTTTTAGTTTAATTTGTAATAGTTATAATTATTAGTTAATTTAAATTAGAATTTAATTTAGATTTTAAATAGTTTTATTAATTAAATAATATTTAAATAGTATTTTAATCACTTTCATAATTTCATTTTTCATTTTTAATTTTAAGTTTCAAAAAGTGTCAAAAGCACCCCCTGTAGTTTGTTAAAAATCAAAATCCCACTTTTTTCAGTCCGATTGCGTAAATCTGAATTGTGAATACGTGCATATATCTGTTATCTGATTTTTGTGAATATTATATCTGTGTACAAATACCATCATAACAGTAGCAATTTCAAGTCCATATCATCTGGCTACTGTCCTCAGTGCCACTTTCTCAAAAACGATTTCAAACGACACCATTTCGATCTCGCTGGGACTTTAACGACCAGGGAATATACTATACTATCACCGGAGTATTGATTCTAGGCTGTCTTTGACTTATTGACCTTGGTCAATAATATCTGACGGTTTAGACCCAATCAAGGCATAAGTTGAAACATAAGCAAAAGCTGCAAGAGAAACACATAATATAGAAAATAAAAAGCGCTATAGAGACAATGGAAACACGAGCATTAAAAAAAAGAAAAAAAAAAGATAGAAGCACTGATGCAAAAGAGCAAAAGGGAAAGGGTAACTAGGAAAATCGCTAGCAACAAAAGGAGGCTAAAGACAATATTAAAAAAAAAAAAAAAAAAAAAAAAAAAAAAAAAAAATAGGACTAGGGAAAGCAACAAAACAATACAAGGCAACACAAAGGGACCTACGCCTTAGGGCAAGGTAAAAGGAACATGAGAGTCAGCAAAACACTAAAAAAGCCTAAAGGGAACAACTTGTTACACCCCATGCCCGCTTTGACAAAAAATACTCAATTTTGAAAATTTTACGCTGAATTGACCCAACTTTAACGGACCCTCTATTACTATTTAATAAACTGATAAAAATCTACTAACATTCGGACCTTGAGATTACTTTTAAATGAAAGTAAACTCAATTACCTTCAAAACAACGGGTGGCGCGACCCATGACGACTTATGGTTTAAAAGATATGAAATTCCAAAAATGATCAAAAACTGAAAATCTCTTATTTATTTTCTGATGAGAGCATACGGCCATATGCTGAAATTTGATATGGCCATATTGTTAGGAATATAAATATTCACGTGAAAGACTCGGTCACCCCATGTGTAGATTAGCATTACGTAGCTCGTAGTCTTATTAATATTTAGTTAGTAGTAGATTAGTTTATGCAACACCGTGGAGGACGGACAGGTCTTTACCCATTGTACACCCGATCCACAGCCTGCTAGAGGGCATTTATTATGTAACTATATAAGCCCTCTCCCACCAAGGGAGAGGGTTGGAGCTTCTAATCTAATATTCATATTTTCCTTCTCTTTCTCTCTCTAGAACTCCCATTCTCTCTCAATTTCTCTCTCTAGAATCAAACTAACCACAAGAAACCATACATGTTATGATTATGAGTATCTTAATTGGTATCAAGAGCCAAGGTTTCATCTTAGGGGCTAGGTGTTCTCGGATTTAAGATTGGTTTTGTGGTTTTTCTTTTGGTTCGAAATGGTTATCAAGAAAACACCTCAAAGTGATTTTTGTTTATGGTGTTGTTGATGATTTGGTAGTATTGTTGTGTTTTGAGGTGTTAGAAGTACTTAATTTTTCACTTGCATAGGTTGAATTAGTTGTTAGGTTGATGTTTAATGTGATTTAGTGCAAGATTCTTGTTAGAGATTAGCTCCTCTAGTAGTGTTTCTTATTAGAGAATAGAGATTAGCTCCTCTAGTAGTATTTCTTATTAGAGATTACCTTGAATTTTTAGTAGAGATTTACTATATTTTATTACTTTGTTTTGGTTTATTATCAAAAAGGGGAAAAAGACAAACTGGCAAGATAGTGATGTTTTTTGTATGTTTATGTCTAGAGGTTAGCTCAAAGTTAGAGGTTAGCTCCAGCGATTAGCTCCAGAGATTAGCTCCAGAGATTAGCTCCAGCGATTAGCTCCAGCGATTAGCTCCAGAGATTAGCTCTAGCGATTAGCTCCAGCGATTAGCTCCAGCGAGTTACTCATTTCAGCGACTTGCTCCAGCGATTACCTCATGTCAGCGATTAGTTCAATCTTTCAAGTTACTCTATTCAGCGAGTAGTTCAAGCCTAGCGATTTGGTGGTGTTTAGCGATTAACTCAGTTATTCAACTCCATAGTTTTATATACCTTTATTAATCTAATCAATTGTGCCAGTCTCTCAGGCCGAAAACCCCCTTGCGTTAGATTAGGTTTTAGAACTAACTTAGGAATTAAAATACTGATAGATGTTTAAGGTGTTAAGGTTCCACTCTTAGTGTTCGACACTCTACTTACCAACTAGCTACGTAGATCAGGTACACTGCTCGTTAGTGTGTGTTATAGGTTAAGTCGACTAAATATAAATTTAAATCTTGATAATTATAATCTATACCTACAATGATATACGCATGCATCACATATTTTCAAAGATTCAAGTATAAATCAATAGAGAAAAATACGCTAACCGAACGATTATAGAGTACTAAAACGAATTAAGGGAATTCTCATATGTAATTATGCACTAGCAGGACCTTCTTGGTCTTCTTTATTGCTCTGGTTTCGTACTTGGTGGTTATCTCATCGTTCGCCTCCCTAAAAAATGAATGCAGGTGTTCTATTTAAACACTCTGGAAACAAGGTCGATACGGTACATCATGTTATTTGATACGGTGTATCTAGGTAAATCCTCGTAGGGTCCAAGATTATTATATTCTGGAATATTCGTACACCACCTTCCTGATACGTCGCATCACATAAGCTCATACGGCGTATCAGGTCTTCAATATCTTGGAATTCTGGTGAAGTCTTTGAGCTAGATATGGCACATCTTCAGGATGTCATGCGGCGTATCTGGAGTAAAACTAGTTAGATCTTCTCGTTGACCAAAGTTTCATATACGGCGTATGAGAGAAATCAACGGCGTATGCTTCAAAGTCAGGAAATGGTCTTTATATTCGTCCAAGTTTTGTTATACGGCATAAAACCAAATTGGTTCTCTAACACCCTCATATCCCTTCTCAACCTTCTCTCGATAACTCTCTCCCAGAGCTTCATAGTGTGGCCAAGGAGCTTAATTCCCATATAGTTGCTACGCATTTGCGCGTGTCCCTTGTTCTTGTAAATGGGGTCGAATTCAATGAACCTCCATTCTTCTGGCATCTTAGCGCCTCGGAAGATTCTGTTGAATAAGCAAGTCAACCACATTACCCCCATCATCTCCTAGGCACCTCTAAGCTTCTAGGGGTAATTGGTCCGGACCTACAACTTTGTTCCTTCTCATCTTCTGTAATGCAGCCCTCACTTCTCCTTTAGTGATCTTCGAGTAGTAGCAATCGAAATGCAGATGTTGGCTAGGGTTTTCTCCTTCCTTACTTCCTTCAGGACTCTTCTCATTGAAAAGAGACGAGAAATACTCTCCCCATCTTTTCCTAATATGTTCTTCGCCCACAATTCTTTGCCTCATTTATCTTAGATATATTTTAGGTTTCCTAAATCCCTTCTTCTTTTCTACCAGGCTTAGCAATCTCTTTTAGATATCCTTTTCCCCCTCTTTATAGTCCAATTTATTATACAGGTCTTTATACGCTTTATCCTTCGCCTGGGCTACTACCTTTTCCGCTTCTCTTTTAGCTACTTTATATCTCTCTTCTGCAGCCCTATCTGCTTGATGTCCTTCGCGGCACAAAAGAAGCTCTTTGAACCTAGTTTGTTTCATCGCGACTTTGGATTGCACCGCCTCACTAAACCACCAAGATTCTATGTGGGTCGTTTGGGTTCTCGCAGATCCACTTGCCACACCTATGGAATCCTTTGATGTGTCTTTAATAAGGGTGTTCAACATCTGATCCGCGTCACAAATAGTCAAGTCCACTGCCCGAGCCGAAAGTCCCTCTAAGACTCTCGCTCTAAAAGACTCTACCGCATCACCGTTCAAGTTCTTCCACAAAATCCTTGGCATGCATGATGCCTCCCTCCTGTGTCTTCGTCTCTCAAAAAGTGCATCTAAGGCAACGTATTTATGTTGAGATGAGCATGTCTCGCCAAAAGACCCTGCAATCCTTGCATGCTCCAAGGTCTCCTCTGCACACCAGCAAATAGTCAATCTGGGTACTTTGGCTTCGCTACAACCAAATTGTGGGCAGTAGCAAACTCTAAAATCGAGCATCCTTCATCATTTCTAACTCCATAGCGAAACCCTTCGTGAACCCCCGCATACCCATCCGTTGCAGCTCCTATATGATCGTTCAAATCACCCCCTATAATGAGACGTTGGTCTGACAGGCACTCCCATGATAACGATTATGTAGAAAATATTAACTTGATGATTTTAGTTGTCTCCGTCTATGGACATAGATGTGTTATAGGTTTTCTTCAACTACTAACTATATATATGTCCTAAAAAAATGACCTATTGTTGCACCTTTACCATACATGAAATAATAAGTTTATAACATAGTGAATCAATCTTTTTGAAAGTTATTATAGTTTATTTTCTTGACCGATTGAAACTTGAAAGAAGCAAATAATACACACTTTCAGTTTTTTATTGTAGTCCAAGTTGAGAAAAGAGATCAATATGATCTATTTTCAATCAAGATGATGGAATCCTTCTAGAGTCGTTAGACTTGTGAAGTGGAAACACAAGATGAGAGCGATCACACTGCTGGAAGTGTCATGGTCTCCGAATTGTTAAAAGAGACGGATCTTTTAAAATAGTACAATGAAATAATGAAATATCGATACACAAATGACAAAGCACTCCCAAGAAAGTTGCTCATAAAAGAAATAATATTCGACGATTTGCTACTAATCCTAGATCAAGTGTACACATTTAACAATGTTAACAGAACCAATTACTTCATTCCCAACCATGCCTATGGAAGTACATAAAGTAGTAGCATGTTGCTGGTTGGTGGTTAGAACTTCTTAATGAAATCATGAATGATAGCAGCACATTCTTGCGGTTTTTCCTGGTTTAGAAAATGACCAACACCTTCCATGACCACAATATCTTGAAGCAAGGGTACATCTTTCTTGAATCCACCACCATGCACATACTCCTTTAACCCTGGTGTTGTGTAGACCATGTCCTCATCCCCGACTACATATATCACTGGTAAATTCACTTGTGCGCCGGTCCATGGTGTTGTGAGCTCCCAATTCCTGCGTCGTCGTCAAAGATAGTTAAGTTATCACACATAGGAATTTACACATGAAAACTAGATCATGTTGCAACGTTTAACATAGAAGTGGATTTGTTTACCAGACTAGCTAGGAAACAACAGGTTAACTCATTGTCAAGCTTTCGAGTCAAGTTTAGTCTACACTGTATGATGACACACTAGCTACGTCCCACAAAAAGAATAACCTCTATCAAAAAACGCCCTGATCCTCAAATTTAAAACAAAGCAGACAGACTAAATAAAGCTGGTTTCATTGGATTGTTATCTCACTTGTGGATCTTACAAAAGTGTAAAAAAGCAAATTGATTGGATTGTTAATCCTTTAAACTCATGAACAGATTCCTTGTAGTTTTTCTCTAGCTGCTTGCTAGTTCTATTACAATTTCCATTAGCAAAAACGGTTAAGGTTGGTAATTTGATACGTGTTCAAACCTATGGCCCACTTTAATCCAACCATGACACTAACACGTAAGGACTCTCTCAAATTTATAAGTAACACGTATCAGGACGCACAAAATTATAAGCCAACCTGGCGTATCAAATTCCCAACATCTAACCTACGCCATTAATAGTTTTGAAAAAAAAAATGATATTTTTTTCAGGGTCAGCGCTGGCGATGGTGACTAGATGGCCATGGCCTTATCTTTTATATAATAAAACAAAAACCCTATTGGGAATTTTTCATTTTAAAAAAGTTAATTCATATCTTATTTAGTAATAATTTTATTTAAAAATATATATATTTTTTTATTAGGTAACATTTTATATTTATCCATAACATAAGTAGAAGATAAATACAAAAAATATAGATAAGATGCAATTAATAATAGGATTAAAATTTTTAAATAATTATTTTTAATAATAAAAAACTATAATTAAACATCATAAATCAAACAAAATAAAGATTAAATTATTTGTTTTTTAATAAATAAAAATATATGGTTCAAAAAAATTTTAAAAACCCGCTCGTGTGCGGGTATTATAACTAGTATCCCATATCAGACTAGCCTTGGACCAAGAAAATCTGAGATCAAAGATACATGCCAACCTTGACTAATTAATAACTCACTTACATCCAACCTAAAAAAATTGTAAACTACATAAACTCAACAAGCTGTTATGCGAAAAAAGGTATGACCAGCTAAGTGATTGAGAATACGTACAGATCCAGAGCACGATAATAGTTCAAGCCACCAGTGAAGCCTTTTTCGTTAAACTTGTTAACGTTATACTTGATGTCGTCTTCAGATAACCAAGATGGCAATGGCAACGGTCCGTTCAACGCTTTTAATCCAAAAGGATCCCCTTTAGGCAAACACGGTGGTCCTGATGTCTTATCAGTTAGAATTTTCTTAAGTACTTCTGCTGTTTCAAAGCTTTTTATCTCATCTTCCATAACTCCAACTTCCTGATAAACACAAACATAACATATATTATAGAAAAGGAAATAATATGTTTACTTTTGCTATAACCTGCCAATGCATGTTACATTAAATACACTTGCATGATACTGGTTTCTTTATTTCTCTTCTTTAATGAGTTCATACCGGCCAATGACTTCATTGTTGGAGCAGAATGTACAAGTATCGATCTACGCACAACTCATCCTTGTCTGCTTTCGGTCAAATAGTTTATCGAGATGCATCTACTATCTCAGTTCGGTATATTAAATGCTAAGAGTGCCTACTTTGTCTTTCTGTATTCATATTAATATTTGTTTCTCCCAAAAATATTTCTAACCGTGTCCGTATAATGAGCATATTTCTTCTGCCTTTCAAAAAAAATAAATAAAATTGAGATGACTGAAAACATATTTTGTGAAAAATTGTATGACAATAATTCGTTGGTTTTGTGAAAATTTTGATCCGATCCCTTTAACAATATAATTAGACACGTTTTTAGTTATCTCGATAACTTCTTATTATTTACTGTAATAAGTTGTTAGGCAACTGAAAACAAGTTTAAGAAAGAGGATCCCCTTTTTGGTAATGGTGAATGACCCACTCTTTTCAGTTTTCACAACATTTGAGAACCTGACCTATGAACTTATCAATGTTTACGTTCAATGAACATGAAAGGATTTCAAGTTTTCAGCTATGTTAAATGAGGAGGGATTATGTCATTCTAGTGATTGTTTTAATGAATTCTGCGGTTCAATTTTGTATTCATTTCACATGTAAACAGCCAAACAAAACTTTTTAGCTAATACATCTAAAACCAGATCTGCGTGAAGAGGCTAGCTGGAGTCATGGTGCAGTGCACTAAGGGGGTGTTTGTTTAAGCTTGCTTATGGGGCTTACATTATAAAACATAAGCCAAAAACCAAATAAGCAATAAGCCCGTTATGTAAGCTTAAACAAACACCCCTCCCTAAAATAAATGGGTAAACAAATGAAGTTTTTAGTGTTTGGTAAGTATATAGAGCTAGATGTATGAGATGGAACCGAGGTGTCTCCATAACTGTTTTCAACCCTTCTTTTGCCACCATAAATGTGTACCTAATGAAAGGGTCCGCGCATTTTAAATATTTCTTACAAATCTGAAATTGAATAACTTTCTTTTAGGTGTTACTATTTGTACCCTTAGGCATCTTTTTACAAGTTTTACCCATTCCTCACCATTTAACACTTTTATTAACAGTACAACACAGTTCTTTTTATCTTGTTTCTAATTTCTTCGTCTTCTATCTGTTTCTGTATCGTATTTTCTGTCAAACTTAATTTATATTTTCTGCTAGTGCTTAAAAAATAAAAATAAATAAATAAATAGGGGGGGGGGGGGGGGGGGGGGGGGTTTGGAGTTATGGATTTGGGGGTCCAAAGAACCTATCCGCTTTCTTTTTCAAAAGAACTTCACAATTAATCCATCAACCCTGTCGTAATAAATTAGAAAGCTACAACTGCACTTTCGCCAGTAGAAAGAGATAGCGTGGTCGTCCCCCAAAATAAAACTAATACGTTTAAACATATTGAAACAAATACTAATATTTATATAATTTTTAATCAGTTTAATTTAACCCGTCCTTTATACATATTTCCTTTGTCATCTGACTTAATATATCTTATAATAAAAACAAATTTAGAAAAAAAATAAAAAAGGGTATCATAACTTTTGCTTAAGGAACATGAAATCTGGCATATATAAAGTATAAATATAAAGAGCATCACATTTTCTAGACCACTCAAAATAGAAAATATCCTAATGAACATAACGTAATAAGATTACGAAGTGGTCTTTTTCAATATTATGAAAAGATAACGTGAGAAAAAGGCACCTGAAATCTGCACATGTAGTAATCTTCACCAAAGAACATTTTCATGGTTTCAATCGGCTTCATCTTAGGATGCCGAGGCCGGTAAGGTACCGACATGCATGCATAGGCCCGAACTTTATCAGGCCTAAACATGCACAAGTACCACCCAATCATGGCACCCCAATCATGTGCCACGAGATAAACTGGCTCGCCACCCAGCGAATCTATCAGTGACACTAGGTCCCCCACCACATGGAAACAAGTATAACTTGTTGCTGATGGTGGAGAATCAGTGTCACCGTAGCCCCGGAGGTCTGGGGCTACGCAGTGATATCCTTGGCCCGCTAGAGCTTGGATCTGGTGGCGCCAAGTATACCACAGCTCAGGGAAGCCATGAAGGAAAAGGATTGTTGGGCCTTCACCTTTTTCAGCAACATGCATGTTGATTCCATTCACTCTCACTGTTCTATGCTCGATACCATCCATGGCTGTAATAAAAACTGGTCACTAGTGGGTGAAGTTTGGTTTTCTTTTATAAGGAAATATAAAGTTGGATTACATGGAGAAAAGAATAATATGTGGATGGTGATATATATTGAGCAAAAGTATATTTTTTTCAGTAATTTAATACCGCTGGTTTTTAGTTTTTATATATTATATAAAAACTTAAGCTATAAGGAAGTTGGAACCGTTGAAATGGGGTGAAATTAGTACGATTTTGTATGTTAGTACTAGGTAAGTTTTATTTGACGTAACGTAATATTTTTGACCCAAAACCTATATATATCTACAAAATGGTTATTGAGTTTTACGTAAAATATAATAGGGGTAGTCGAAGTCTAGCTCATGAATAATGTTTTTATTACAATTAAAAGCTGTCAAATATTGAATTATTCGTATAATGTTGAAGTTATCAAATAATTCACTAGTTAATTTCTTGAATCAAGTAAATGCTACTCTATATTTTTAACGATTGGATCGACTTCTAACTAAATATGTATATGAAGTTTGCACCAATTAAGTAAATATACTATTAACACAATGTGGGCAGTGTGGATTGTCACTCTAAAAGAATTGTAGTTGAAGCTTCTAATAATACTTTTGTCCCTTAAATAAAAAAATTGATATTTTGTTCAAACATCTTTTGCTCCCCAATGGTAATTCCGTGACTTCAGCCTTGATCACGTACAAGCAAAGCCTCCACCGCTAGAATTAATAGAAATGAAGACAGATGCATGATCCCCTTATGAAACAAGGCGGGGAGGACGACTCATTGGCTAAAAATTATTCAAACCCGGAACCATGACACTCTTTGATCGGATGCAACAACGACCAC
>CM060679.1:68795224-68925224 GCA_030686995.1 Artemisia argyi | reverse complement strand
GTTGATGTTATTGCGTTTACTTTTCAGTAATGTAGGGATTCATGCTCGGTATCTTCCCAATAGCAGATTTTTTGCATTTCAGGACACATGGCGAACTAAATGGGTACCCGGAAGCTTTGAAAATTAGAGTACGAGCAAACTGGAACGTACGTGACTTCTTCCTTTGCTGTAAGTCAAATATCTATAACCTATATAAAAAGAATTGAGCCCTGTTGGGGTCATTTTGCAGCAAAAAGCTCATAATTCGTTCGACTCCTTAAATATCAAACATTACCCAATTCGGGCCACTTCATAGTTAAATGGGTTAAATCTACTACCACTATTGTCTGATTATCTTATGATGCAGGCAACAGAAAGGTTTGAAGCTGTGTATCCTATACTTGAGGAAGTTCGTTTGACTCCTTAAAGATCAGACATTACACAATTTGGACCATTTCATAGTTAAACGGGTTAATTTACTACCACGACAGAAATACCTTGGTTTTTATGACCAAATGGTTGAGGAACCACACATAATGATAGTGGTATTTAATTGGACAATTTACTGAAGAATTTACAAGTAAAAAGTGGGTATTTCGGATTACTTATTCTTACTGCCTTGATGTGGGAAACAAAAACGAATTCATTCCTCATTCCTATTACCTAAATTCAACATGCAGGTGAGACTTCAAGTAAAGAGGGGGTGTACGTGATTACATATTCTTTCTGATTTGCTGCACACCAGAATCAGACGTGGCTACCAATATCTTCAAAGTGAGTGCAAAAAACTCAAAACCAAAGACGTTCTGCTATAGTGCCATATGTTGCTTGATCAAAACGTATAAGATAACATTATTTTGTATCATAATATGTGTGCAACTTGTGTTATAAGATTTTGGTACTTACCAATATTGTTGCATTATTTAAGTGTAGAAAGATGATGAAAAGAACAATTATCTACGTATATTTTTGTTCTTTGCTGTTATCACCTCGCTAATCCCAGCCATTGTCTTTTTTGCAGCCTCCAAAAGTGAAGGCATTCATTGACAAAGTGATTCAGTGTCCATTACAAGGCATTTCAGGTTTCCAGTGGGAGTATACAAGAAGGTGAGGAGATTATATTTTGTGCCCTCTTTCGTTTAATCAATCCATGTAATTTGCTTAAATGATGCTTTGTTTTACAGGGGAATTTTCATCATTGGAGGCCATTGTTTCTGCATTTTGATACATACTTCAAGAAATTGTTGCTCTTAAGATGGAACTAAAAGAAATGGCTCAGCTACTTAAAAAAACTCTAGATGAACTTCAGTCAGTGAAAACGGAACATACGGATATATCATCAGAGAAATTAACTGTAAAGTAAATAGTTGATGCCTTTTTACAATAAGCCATTCAAATTATAATGCTAATTGTAATGCAGGTTAAGTTAAGTAATGAACTTCAAGCTGTAAGAGAAGCCCTTTCACTCGAGGAAAAGCGAAGGAAGGCAGTTGAAAAAGAGCTAAGCAGTATTAAAATGCTGTAACCGAAAGTTAAGATGACTTCGAGGTATTGTGTTTATAAACGGGTCAATTAGCATTGTGTTTTTATCTCTAACTGGTCTAACAGGTGAGCAACATAATAGCTAAAACTGAGGATCACAAGTGCACAGATTTATATTTTGCATCATTTATCATGATTATTATTGATGAAATATTTCATATTTAGAATATCTTTGACACACTAATCATTCGTAGATAGTTTGACTAAAAGTGTTTTTAGTCGACGTGCTGCAACCTATAATATTTTCCCTGTCAAGTATGGCGGAGATCTCATGTTTAAAGTTTCTATAGGATAAGAGACCATCCATGAAAGAAAACATTGCAAGAGGATCTGCAAATGGCGCCCCTTTGAGATTACATAACTCAAGCTCTTTTCAGTGAACCACTATAGCTAAGATATGTGAAGAATCTTTTGTTGAAATAGAAAATCAAAGTGGTTTTGTTCGGCGTTTTTATTATTTCCAATGTGTTCTCATTAATATGATGATCTTATAAAATTGGGAAGCATGAATCACTATTTTGGTGTTTATACCTGTAACCCAAATTGGCCTGAGATCTAACGTTTTGTGATTGAAAGGGGTTTGAAATCTGACGACAGACCAGATGTAATGTTACCGTAGGATGGAGATGTACACATAGTACCAGGTGTATCATATAACCTTTCAAGAGAGTATGACAAATCCATTGAATCTTTAAAAATCGCGTCAAAGCTCAAACCCTGAGATTTTGGTTATGGAACAAACATGGGGAAACACAAGCAAATGGTGTTCCAACTGCTAATGCAATATCGACATTCCAACAGGTAACTCTTGCTTCGTATAAGAACAATTATACATCTATATTTTTATTTATTGTTCACAAACCATTCATACAATAGATGTAAATTTTTTGTTCATCTTTTTGATATACCACGAACCTAAATTATTTTTTTACCTTCCAAAGATATGTTTTATCGGGTAGAATAATGGAAATCAAGATAGCAATTTATGTGCTAATCACTCTAATACTTCCCTTCTGTAAGCAATTTTCTAAAGATCTATGTATAACAATGAGGATATTAGAATATATACCGCAGAAATATGTGCAAACTAACATGCAGGCACATGGAATAATAAAACGTAGGCACTCGAGGATGCCTCATATGATCTTGATAATGTTACGGTATGTGATAAATTACAGATGATCACAAGAAACATTTTCTCTGTTTGTGCAACGGCCGCATTTGTGATTTTGAACAGGCTCTCTGAGATAAAAGATGGTTGTCTTGAAGCTTTGGTTAAGAAAGAAGCGGAACTTGATGAACTGAAAAGAAGTCAAATGGTACTTTTTTAGGATTGTTGTTTAGTATACTGAAATACATCTTCATTTGTCCTGTTTAAGGCAATGACAATGAATGCTCAGCAAAGAAGTGATGTTCGGATCCTCTCCTGGTTATGCTCTCAGGTATGGGTCAAGCTATATTCAGTCACCACCAAGTTTGTGGTATGGTATTTGCATGTAGAATATACTTAATTGTTGATAAGCCCTTTTAACTATTTACCCCCTTTTTTTGGGTCTGCCCCGTTATGGTGTGGCCTGTTTCAGATTTCTTTTCTCAAAATAAAGCAGGCATAGCTTTGGTTGCTTGTGTCGACTATTGCTGTAGCTAGGGCCTTTTTGTACTTGGCTGCGGCTAGAGTTGATAAGAGGCATAGGAGGATGGTTAATTGGGTTCTTGGTCAAGACCTTACGGCTGCTCAGTTTCTTGCTGCAGATATTGATAACAATGGTTCTGTTTCTATTGTATGACCGCAAAGGCAAACGATCAACTAACAACTCCAAAGGCGAATGTATGGACATGCAACAATGTTGAAATCCGACCTTTGAATGAGGAGAGAGTTGTTCAGGTTGTAGGGGACCTTATTGGAGAGCTCTTTGTTTTCACGGTATTCACATATTCTTGCCAAATTATCATTTCTCAATCATATTCACCATTAGACTTATAATGTTTGTGGAGCGAATGAGGCATCAACATTTTGCTAGGATCATTAACCACACGAATAATAGTATATTGTAAGAAACAGAACACGTTATATCATCTACGTAGTTCAGTAATTTGCCTACATCAGTCACACATATGTTAATTATCTGATATGATTTTAGTGCTAAGTTTTATTGTCAGGTGGCAGGAGCTGTTGTTGTAATTGATGTGCAAAGAAGTGCTAGATCATAAGCTAAAAAAGAAGAATTCCATAAGCGTGAAATTGAGGTGAAATCTCATCTTTTCCGTGTAATAAGTTTTAAGATATCGATATAATTTTGCAGTGCTTTCTTTGAGCTCCGTATGAGGAATTATGCTAATTATCATTATTTACCAACATGTGGATTTAGACTTGCAATAATTTGACCAATAGGCGGCTAGGCTAGCGGTATTATGTGTATGCAAGGTGCTACATAAATGAAGTGGTTGAGGGTTAAATATCATATTAGAAAAATGTATAAAGTAGATTGGGTCTGTGATTTTTAAAAGAAATATGCAGTAATAATATGGCTTTTGATTAATTAGATTACAATGTACATATTCTGTTGTTTTCATCATTTGTTTGTATGGATGAACTGTTTATCTGCTTATTTAAGTGCAAATAAATGCTTAAAGTAAGTTGGTAACACAGAAAAGCAGAATAAAGTATGCAATCCCAAACACCCCCTTGATATACAAAGTTTCACTTGGACTGCACTTACTGGTCATTGCTTATTACTGATATGGGTCAAATGTATCGGGTTGGGTGGCTCAACAACAAAATTTAGTTCGTTCTTTTACATTTAAAATTAATGTGCCCCTTTTATCTTTTATAAATACCACTCACCTATAGAAGTATGTGGTTGAGGGTTGTAAAGTGTTCCTCCTTTAATATGTAATACCAAACACCCCTGCCTGATATGCAATAAACACATATTCACTTCAAGCCATGTACCTGTATCTATTTAAACATAATAAGTTCAAATAGTTTTATATTATCTGATTTTGAATCATCAAAAATCAATTTTAAGTGCAAACTATTCTTAGTTTATATATCCACTGATTACTAGATTGACTTATTATCTGAATTTGGGACACAATTTCATAATGCACATTCAAACAACCTCTCAAACTTTGAATTTTCTAAACTAAGAATGTTAGTTATTCGTTACGAAAGTAATTAATGCTTAGTTGTGTTTGTGTGTACAGTGGTGATTTCAGAAAGTCCGAGTTCGTGATATACAAGATGAAGGAGATGGGACATGTAACAGAAAAAGAGATATTGCATATATGCTCAATATTTGATCGGCTCGACACAGGAAACTCTGGAAAGATATCGCTTGCTGATCTTCTGCATATCCGTAGTAGATAGAAAAGGTTAAGATACACTTTTATGTACTTATGAAATGCAACAACGGAAAAATGTAGATAAAGTATATTAATAGATTGAGCGTATGATGGATAATGATGGATACGTTGCATTCTAGCATCTTGCTTAGTTATTATAGGGAGGAGCTTAATGACCAGAGGTGGCAATAAGGGCCCGACGAGGGTTAGATAACGGGTCTAAATGATCTTGGGTTCAAACGATTCATTTTATGTATGAGCCAAAACGAGTCAAGATGACTAACTCATACTTATGTCTATCTTTTATATATAACTGATATGGTATTCATGATTACTAAAACAACATTGCTATAATAATAATCTAATATAAATAAGTTTAGAAAAGGCTTGTGACAATTCGCATGGGAATAATGGACGAAACCGTTCTACGCCCAAAGGAAAGTGATATTATTAGTTCCTATGTATTTGGGTTGCTGTGTTATAAGTATAGTTTTTGCTAACAATTGAATTCATTTGAGTTTCTTTATTTATTTATTTTTCTTCTTCTTTTGGCACTCGAAAAATACAGATACAAGATCAATATTAAATGTAACCTTTTGAATCTTAACATTATATTGAGGCGTATTTGAGCAAAAATGGGTCAAACGTAACCATATCATTGGTATTTGATAGAATTGCAAAGTCAGATTGGTTGCACAATGGGTTGAGCTGACCCACTAATGCTTTGTAGGCATTTTTACTTAACAACTAATTAATAAACTAAACCTTATTACAAAGTTTTTTTTAATTAAAACCGAAATATTTAGGAGGTTGTAAAAATTTATCTATTATTGGTGGCAATTGGGTTAAAAAAAATCACTAAAACACATGGACACCACATATATATTATTCATTTCACAAATAACTAAAAATTACATTAAATATTATATAATAAATCTATTCTTTAAACATTACAAAATTTACAAATGTATATACAAAATAATCGCATGTCTAATGCGAATCAACATTACAAAAAAAAATACAAATGTTAATTTTATGAATATCTCATATTTTAAATACAATATAAAATATAATGTTATATCAATAATCATCATATTCAAAAAATATAATATCATCGTAAAATTGTTGTTGAGACATTGCGAGCCGACTAATCCCCACAACGACTACCCTTTTTGGATAGCCCGGAGTCATCGCAGTGAACCTCTGTGGCTACATGGCGATATATAGATTTTTGCATACACTTCAGGACAACAATTTTGGTTTTGCTTTAGATTTTCACATACATGGTAATTACAAATAAAGAATTCTTATTATAAAGAAAGATATTCACACCTTATACTTCACCACCAAAATTATTTGTATTATCATAAGTGTTTATATGTGTTCCTTCTTAATGCATTAAATAATATATTGGTATGTTTATAATTGATTTACATTCTATTAGAATTTTTTTAACCAGATTCATAAAGCTAGCTGCCCATTTCAGCATGGCCAATTATATGACGTTGTCTTAAGAGGCAAGAGGATTTGGAAGCGATTGAGGATTCTTTGTTCTTATAAAGATAGTAAATATACAAAATCAAAAACCAACGTTGTGTAGAAAGATTTCGCATTTGAACCGACAAAATATACTTTGTTCTTGCGAATAAATTATTAATTTTATTTTCTCTTATTAGATAAACATTTATTTCTTTTCGTTCTTAATGACGTCTATAAATAATTTGGTAAGTTTATAATTAATTTATGTTTACTTAATTTTTTGTAAACGATCTTCACAAATTCTCCGTTAACTAATCCTTCCAACGATAATTATAAGTCATGCCCAATATACTATTTTGTTACAAAATATTTTGTATATTTTAATTGTTCTATAAATCGTTATGTTTATTTATTTTCATTGTTATGCATTCAATACAAACAATGGTGCGTTTATATCTTATTATGTCCACTTTTTGCAACCATTCTTTAAAACCCTTCTTAAGCTATACAAACATATATCAATGATAATTATAAGTCATGCTCGCCCATCGGGCGGGCTTCGAAAACTAGTATATATATATATATATAGAGGTGGGTTCATGAAAAAAGTCCACTTTGGTAGAAAAGTGAGAAAAGTGTACAAATCAGCCCTTTCTTCCTCTCCTTTTTTTCACACCAAACTACAGGGACCTAATTGTATTTTTCTTCATTCTTTAAGGAGGTTTTGTAAATTCGCACCCTACCCCCCGCCCCCCACCCCCCCCCCCGAAAAAAAAAATTTTTTCCCGCCAAAAACAATTTTTTTTTTTTTTTGGCAAAAAAAAAAAAATTTTTTTTTGGCCAAAAATTTTCCCGCCAAAAATTTATAACCCTGATGCACTTTTTTTTTAGTGCATCTCAGTTATAACTATGATGCACCAATTTTTATAACTGAGATGCACTAAAAAAAAGGTGCATCAGGGTTATAAACTTTTGGCGGGAAATTTTTTGGCCCAAAAAAAAAAAAAAAAATTGCCCAAAAAAAAATTTTTTTTTTTTTGGCGGGAAAAAAAAAATTTTCGTGGGGGGTGGGGGGGGTGCGGGGGGTGGGGTGGGGTGGGGGTATGTTTCAAAACATACCCATGAAGTTTGAGATGTTTCAAATTAAACCTTATAACTTTTTTTCTCACTTTTCTACCAAAGTAGACTTTTCTCTAGAACCTTACCCTATATAGGTATATATATATATATATATATATATATATATATATATATATATATATATACACGTATATATATATATATATATATATATATATATATATATATATATATATATATATATATATATATATACGTATATATATATATATATATATACGTGTATATATATATATATATATATATATATATATATATATATATATACGTATATATATATATATATATATATACGTATATATATATATATATATACGTATATATATATATATATATATATATATATATATATATATATATATATACGTGTATATATATATATATACGTATATATATATATATATATACGTATATATATATATATAGTGAAGCGTTCAAATAAGAAGGGGCTTTTTTTGTGAGAACGCGAGAAGAGATCTATACCGTAGGATCAAATCAATTTCATCATAAGATCAATTTGGGCGGAATGGCATTTTTGTAAATATTTACCAAAAATTATAGGGGTCTAAATGAATTATTGTCATTTGCTTCCAACGGTGTAAAAATTATCCTCATTTTCTCTCTCTACAAAACAGACACATAAACCATTTCCCCTAATCTCAATATGAATCACCAGAATACTCACAACCTTCATCAACACCAACTTCCACCTCAGTCCTTGCCGATCACCACCGTCCACCGCCGTAATCATCGTCGATCACCGCCGTCCACCTTTGTAATCATCGCCGATCACCACTGTACGCAACCGTAATCATCGCCGATCACCACCACCATCGCCGATAATCATCATCATCACTTATCACGATCATCATCATTAAAAAATAAATTCTATCGAGTTATTGAGTAAGTCTGGATTAAGCTTTTGATTCAATAATTATAGATAAATTATTTCTTGTGTTTTATGTGTTTGATTTTAGTTATTAGTTATGTTTATGAATAATTTAGATGATTAGTTGATGAAAAAAATGAAAGATGACATGTCTTTTGCGGGTGGTTTGTCAATGTACACTACGTGTTCGATGAAATGCTAGTTGTTTTCACATATGAATATATGTTGATCTCTTTTAATCGGCACCGATTATTAGCTAAGTTCATGTACTAAATCCGCCCCTGAGTTCCTAGGTCTTGCATATCATCAACGCCTATATGGCATTAACAGGAAAGTGGTCATTAGTTATTGTTTTGCAAACAAGGTATCGAATAGCCTTACATGTGAAGAAATTTACTTATAACTCGATTTGTGTCTTTGGCTTGACATAAGGTATTGAGATTTTAGAGGCTTTAAATAAGTTATCACATACCTTCACATGTGAAGAAATAAGGTATCGAATACCTTCACATGTGAAGAAATGTGTTTATAATTACCTTCACATGTGAAGAAATTTGTTAATAATTACCTTTACAAGAAATTTGTTAATAATTACCTTTACAAGAAATTTGTTTATAATTACCTTCACATGTGAAGAAATTTGTTTATAATTACCTTTACAAGAAATTTGTTTATAATTACCTTCACATGTGAAGAAATAAGGTATCGAATACCTTCACATGTGAAGAAATAAGGTATCGAATACCTTCATATGTGAAGAAATTTGTTTATAATTTGATTTGCGTCGAGGCTTGAAATAAGGTACTGAGATTTGAGAGGCATTAAATAAGATATCAAATAACCTCACATGTGCAGAAATAAGGTATCAAATACTCTTGTACCTGGAGGGGGTGTAAATCATCATTTCTTGATTAAAGTCAAGGTTTCCCCAAGCTTTAGAGATTTCAATTTTCTATTTTGTTACAAATGCCTGCGTACTTCTGTTCACGTAGCAGTATGCTATTCTGTTTACAAGTGCCTGCATACTTCCTGTTTATAAGAAGGGCCTGGGTGGATTCATGTAGCAGTATGCTATTCTGTTCACTCCACGAATGACCACCATGGACAAGTGCTTGAGTCCACCTTTTGTTTTATTTTTTGTTTGGCCACCCTTCCCTCCCATGGTTTTATGATTGATCACTCCACAACTCTTTTACAAGGATTTACAAAGTACTTCACTTGAGTGCTTGAGTTGAGTTGATTTACTAGCTAACTTGAACAGAATTTATGACTTTATAGTTAATTGACTAAAGTAATTCTTTCATACCAATACGGTGCTCTTTAGGATATTAATGATTATTTTCCAATGAACCATAACATGTTTTGATTAACGTACTCCGACTGGTTATAGTTCATTCATTCATTACCACTAGATCACTCTTTAGGAAGCAGTTTTTGTGGGTATTTATCTCATCATGCCTTGCTTGAGGCAGGGTATGAGTATCAAAAAACCGTTCATTGGGCCATGGGGGTGATTTATTAAACTTGCATCTCGCTTGCATAAGTATATTTTTTCAGAAATAGCTAGCGCAACTGTTAAGACTTTTTGATACCTTGTTAACTAGTTTTAGAGACGGGTTGTTCATAGGCACTGAAACCACTTTCCAAAACCACTAAAGTTAAGTTACCTTTTTTTCCAAGGAAATGAACACAATAGTTACTGAACAAAGCAATAGAAGGTTACTTACTTGTCTTTTTCAAATTGAGAGCTCTAGATGAGAAAGTTGAAGTAGCATCATAGGAAAGCATTAGTTAAAAGCGATTCAAGGTTAGCACGTCTACAATGTTTTAGATATTAGTTATCAGGACATAGCTTTTCAAGGAATCAATCTATTATTAACTGTATACCCTCATTTCATGACCACTTTCACTTGTATATTGCCACAGAAGAAAGAAAAGTTATAATAACGTAATTTATCAATTAGGACAGCAAAAATTTAATGCCTAACCTTTAAAATATGTTAGTATTATCGGCATGTTTGTAATGTATATGTGGTATTATTGCAAGTGCATTATACCATGCTCTTTGGTTTTTTATGCAACATGCATTCACTACCGTTACTTCTCGAAGCTTTATTATATGCTGATTGGTGTCTTGGGGTGTCTTAATTCTGATTTTACTATTTTATCTAACAGGAGAGACAGGGCTGTTTATCAAGTTTCATTGGAAGGCAAAGGAAGTGCATCAACCACAAGACCTGTTGGTGGTACCCCACCCGAGATGTACAGTCACTTTGGTCATATGAATGAAAAAAAAAGTATGAGAGATGTGTTTCTTTCTATTCCGAAGAGGAAATCAGTCAGCCTTTTTTGGAGGAAGTTTTAGAATATTGGGTGCATGCATTGTTTCCTCCTCTCTTCTTTATTAGCCAGATTTAATTACATTCTCTCTTACAGAAATCAATACAAGTGATGTGCGTCACGTGCAGGTAAATCAATTTACATCTTACCTTTATGCGTTATATGGTTTGCATATCTAGTATCATACTTAACCCACAATTCTTATGTAGAGACACCTATCGTAAAGCTGCCAAGAGAAGAAAGTCTTGTACAAGCTAATATCTGGTCTTCATGCCTCAATTTCTGTCCACATAGCTAGTGATTATCTCCTTGATGAATCCACCAATCAGGTTTGTATCCATTAAGGCTACATGTTATAGATGTCCGTATATATCTGTATTTTGAATGTAGAAGTTAAGTCATCTATCGATTTTCTTCATGTAATATTGAAAATTGTTAGAGGTGGCAAAGGGGGTAGATTGAGCTGGTTGGGGAACATGCCAATACATGTGGGGTTTTAACGGGTAAATTTTTTTAATGCACATTAGGTGTTCAATGAAAGTAGTATGCTCGATTGCCCTGATTTTTATCTATTTATTTATTTATTTATTTATTATTTTTTTTACCCTGAATAGTTTGAAAATCAGATACCTAAGCGTCCTGTTAAGTCTGCCAAGGATAAGCGGTTTGAGGAGTTGTCTGTTACTATTGATCAGATAAAGAATGCGATGAAGATTAATGATTGGGTTAGTTTGCAGGAGAATTTTGATAAGATGAATAGGCAGCTTGAGAAGGTTATGAGGGATTGAGGGTTATGAAATCTGTTAAGTTGCCTAATAGCTATGTGAAGGCGTTGGTAATGTTGTTGGAGGATTATTTGATTGAAACGATGGCGAATAAGGAGGTAAAGAAAAAGATGAGTACTAGTAATGCAAAGGCATTGAATGCCATGAGACAAAAGTTAAAGAAGAATAACAAGCAGTATGAGGAGTTGATTAATGAGTGTAGGAAAGAGGTAAAAAAGTTTGATGATCAACAAGAGGTGGAAGAGCTGTAGGAAGACGAGGATGAAAGTGAGGATGAGGATAGCTCGGAGGTTGATGAGCCGGAGTCGAATGATGTGGAGACTGACAATGATGAGTAAAATTGTAACACCCCCAATTCATGATGCAGCGGAATTCAACTTGGGTGTTACTCGACGGCACAACAGTCATAATAATAGAAAACGATCTCTAACCGAGTCGTATTAAAAAGAGTTATCATTCGAATTTATTCAAACATATCAGAGTTTACATAGTTAGGTCCCGAAAAGGTTCCATGTTTCAAAATACATCAATATAAAGTCTTTTGATGTTTTATCGAATGACATAGTAGTTTATAGCCTTCTTCCTTTAGTACGTGCCCTTCCGCTCCATTCTTGATTATCATGGACCTGAAATACATGCTTAAGAGGTCAACACAAAGGTTGAGTGATATTCATAGAGTTTGTTTAACGGTTGAACAAAATATGTTGGTAGTATGAGTTAATTAGATTCATACTTATGTTGGAAAACAAAACAGTTATTATTATATACTAAGCTCATGCAACCAATACGTTAACGGGTACCAATATCAATCGGCGGTTTTGTTGCCCCGGTAAGTACTTTGCCGTCATACTTAATGTTTCAAATATAGTGCATTCGTTTGAACTAATCTACTCAAACAAATGGGATTCGTCAATCCCAATAGGCATATTCACAATACTCGCGCTCACTAATACTAGTGATTAAATGGTTCATGATATGGGGCCTAGAATTGGCAAGGTAGGTACTTAGTAATAATAAAACAATCAGGCAGCATACAGTTTCAAAGCATTGTGTTCGGTTTAAAATAGCATGCATTCCCCCCAAGGGTTTGTAAAACATTGAAGTAATGTAAAGTGGGGCTATGAACTCACCTTAAGTAAGATAGCAAGTAATGAAGGTAATGGTTGGATCGTGAAGGCTTCTACGAGCAACCTATAATAGAATGTTGCGACTTAGGATTTGAGTAAAGAATATAAAGAAGTGCCTATATATATATATATATATATATATATATATATATATATATATATATATATATATATATATATATATATATATATATCTTGCATTTAGTCCATGATGTGGTATGATGTATAGTGTAAGTCTTTGAAAGAAATGATTCATGAAACATGTATGTTTTATATATCGTTTACTACCGTTCGGGCCGACATAATTCAGAAGTCATGTTAGTAAACGTTCGAGGAGCCAGGACACTTTAATTCGTAAATCCACAACTCATCTCGACGGCTTACATAATGAACTCCTCACATGAGGCTCCCTACTATTGTAGTAGTTGATAAAGTATATATATATAAGTTTTGATCCGTAAAATTACATATCCAATATTTGAATAAACTTAGGAAAGTTTATTTTTACACGAAGATTGTTATTAGGGTAAGTTTCTTATAACTTGTATGACAAATTTCTTTGTAATATCTCATGGTTCTTTTAGATGAAGTAGATACAAATTGTATGTTCAAGTTATCGCCAACTCTTTGGTTCATGTTCTTGCCTAAGTAAGTTTATATGGTCATTTAGTCATGGCCTTGCCATGACCTTTGGTCATTGTTCCATGGTCTTGAGACTCAACCTTGGCTCTAGCCATGGTTGTGGTCTTGATTCTAGGTCATAAGACCTCTTTGGTCTTTATAAAACATAACCATTATATAGTGACTTATATATATGTAAATAGCTGTTAAGAAACTCAGAAAAATCTCATTCGTTATTGATTTTCTGGAGACGTGCTCCTGATTTTTTGAAGAAAACGTGATTCCGGACAACTTTCGTTTTTTAACTTTTTCATGAAACGGACCAGAAAGGCCTCTTTTTGCGTGTTTTAGGTTCTGTCACAGAAACTATTTTGGCAGTTTTGCCGCAAAGTTTTGGTAACTTCAAATCGTCATAACTTTTGACTCGTATACTCGTTTTAGGTGGTTCAAATTTCTATGGTTTCCTTGTTAAGTCCTCTACTACAATATTTAATGATCCAATATCATAATTTTTCCATTTTGATCAGATTATACCAAGAAAGTCACTAGTTTACTTGTTTAAATAACTTATCTTAACAATCATATACAATAACTTGTTTTACTCATTTTTATACATCATGGACATGAATACAAGACATAATATAGCATAAATGATATGTAAATAACATGATTATGATATTTAACAAGAAGCATGTTAGGGTTTGGCTTACAACTTTTGGCTTTCAAATAAGAAAGGTAAGTAGTATGTAAGGAAAAGGACTTTGATAGACTTTAGCTTCAACCCACTTCACTTCATGCAATCTTTCTACTCTTGTATTCTTGAAAGATAGATGATGAAAGTTGAGGTGACTTTAGTGGATTCAAACTCAAGAGAAATCACCAAAGTATATGAGGTTTGGAAGTGTTTTGATTACCTAAAAGAAACTAGGGTTTCTATCTTGAAGAAGTACTTGAACCTTGCTTGAAATTAAAATGAATTAAGCTAAGTGTGGAGTGGTTTTGGGGTGTGATATGGACGGCAACAAGAGGGGGGGGGGGGGGGGGGCTTTTATAGTGCCTTGAGGATGTTACAAAATGGAACTAGTCAACACTTTCATGACAAGTTATACACATGTATATCATCCAAGACCACTTAGCTTAGGATCAAGCCACACCAAGGGTGACTCCCCCCCCCCCCTCCCCTAATGGCGGTTCACAAGGCTAGGGGGTGAGTTGGCTTTGGCTTGATATTATCCTAAGTATTTGGATGAGTTTTGACTCCGGGAAATGCCAATCGTAAATGATTAAGCCTCAAAACGTAAAACCGGGTGTCGTAAAAATGTGGAACTTGAAAGTATGGTTAAACATGTCATGAAACTCCATAATAAAATATAAAATGAGTGGTAGGTTCCATTGGGGTGGTAAAACCCTGCTAAAACTGGAAACACGGGTCTAAAACACGTAACACGTAAAATGTACAAATATTATGTAAAATTGAGAAAAGTAAAATGTTACTTTTCTAATAGGATATAAATGATTTAAAATGACTTATAATGTCTAGACTGGGCTCAGTCTAGTGTCGGTTGGTATTAAATGTCTTTTAGACATCAAACCGTAAGCCTAAAAATCAATGAATGACTTATAAAATCAAGGAATGATTTTTGGTCAAAAGAGGAGGGAAAAATATGTTGACTTATTCCAAAAATGTGAAAACTCAAATCATCTTAGAAACGCGGTGCAGGTATAGGCTAGGGTTACGGCTGAGTAAAAACGCTTAAAAATGAAAATCCCAGTTTTTCACGGCCGGGGTTTATTTGGTCATGTTTTTCTCAGTCATGATTTATTCTCAAATAAATCATGAGTGTATCAAACATTTTTCTGATACGGGGAAAATTAACGCGGTCGAGTTTCGTTGTGCGTAGAATTTTTGAATGACGTTTTACTCTAAAACGTGTAATTCCTTATTAACTTTCACGAAAATGATCTGACGAGTGTCAAACTTTTAATTTGCCATGGAAATGATTTATCACTCGAGGCCAAGAAACAAAAATCAAATTTCGGGAAAATAAATAGTAAAAATGAATAGTAAAATGAATAGTAAAAATGAATAGTGAAATTTTCCGGGAATAGTAATTAACCTGAAATTGCGAATTGTTACAAAAATGATGAGAACCAACCTGGTTAGGAGAAAATGATGAACAAGAAAGATAAGAGATGATGGAGAAGCAGTTTAAGGATCCGAGCCAAGTGACTTGGGATATAGTCAACAAGAAGTTTAAGGAGGTTGTTGCAGCTCGTGGTAGAAAGGGTACTGGTAGGCTTGAGTTCGTTTAGCAGCTTATGTTTTTAACTAGGGTTGCTAAGACTCTTGCTCAGAAGCTTGAGATCTTGTTTAGCGTTGTATCTTCACCGTTTGATGTCAACCCTGGTCTCAGTGGTCACATGCTTATAAATGTGTGGAAGAAGTGTGTGCAGAATATGCTTGTTATTCTCGATATTCTTGAGCAGTATCCTAATATTCTGGTTGATGATACCGTAGAGCCTGATGAGAATGAGACCCAAAAAGGAATAGACTACAAGGATGCCATACGTATATCGGGAAATCTCGCGGCTTTCTTTGAAAAGATTGACATTGAGTTATTTAAGAGTCTGCAGTGCATTGATCCTCACACCCGTGAGTATGTAGAGAGGCTTCAAGAGGATCCTGCATCCGAGGAGGTGGTATTGATGAAGATACTTCAGGTTTTATTGGCTTGCATGAAGAATAAGGCTTCGGCTAAATTTAGTAACCGGCATGTGTGCAACATAGTAAACACTTGTTTCCAGATAGTTCATCAATCAAGCTCGAAAGGAGAATTGTTGCAAAGAACAGCTCGACATACAATGTATGAGCTGGTTAGATGTGTTTTTATGCATCTGCCTGATGTTTCTACTAATCAACAAGAATTTACTCAGGAAGGCAGATCACATGGTGGTGACGAGGTAAATCGACATTTCTTGTTTTATGGTTGCTTTTTGACTTAAACTTATTTGACCGTACATGTATAGATTATGATTTAGGCAAGATCTAGTCTTTATGACTCTAGGTATAGGTGGCAAATGTGCAGTCAGGCAGGTTGGATGATGGGTAAAAATGGGTAAAAATTTTAGGACGGATCAAAAGGGGTTGGGTTGGCCTGCCAAAAATTCTTTCCATCCTGTTAAATTAATAATAATTTAGCATTATAAGCATAGTGGCTAGCACTTCAAGAAAATTTTTGTCCAATAGAGCGGCCGCCAGTAAACAGCTGGATAATGGTTACACGGGCTCAAAAATTGAAATAGCTGGAGGTGTTTTAAATCTTTCCGCCGAGGTGCCTGAAGTTAAGATGGATGAAACTACAGGGGAGGTTGGTCAGAGTAAAAACCATCTTGTAACAGATCCCTTTGGTGTTCCATGCATGGTGGAATATTCAACTTCCTGTGTTCTCTTTTGAATGCGGTAGAGCATGTTGGAGTGGGTCCCAGATCTAACTCTCTAGCTTATGATGAAGACGTTCCCTTATTTGCCCTCGGCTTGATCAACTCAACCATTGAGTTAGGTGGGGCCTTTCTCGGCCACCATCCTGAAATATTGGCTTTGGTGCAAAATGATTTATTCCATAGCTTAATGCAGTTTGGCTTGTCTCCAAGTCCGCTAATTCTTACTACCGTATGTAGAATTTTTTTGAATCTCTATCACCTTTTGCGCGTGAAACTCAAGCTGCAGCTAGAAGCATATCTTTTCGTGTGTGCTTATGAATTCACATCACAAATTGAACCTAAAAACGTTCCTACTGTAAGCAACTAACTGGTCCATCTACTTATTGAATTACTAGAGTATTTTAATTGAATGTTGTTGTTGTTGTTTAAATTATTAGGTATTTAATGGATGTGTTAAGGACCGGAAGGCTTTCAAAAAGTAGAATCCATCTACTGGCGGTTTACATTACTTACAGGTAGCTCTATACTCAGCATTCATATAGTTTCTTATGATTGCTATACATTCATTTGGTAGTAGAGATAGTTCTCGTTGAGCGTTGTGGTAGTCGTTTAATACCGGCTTGTGGTAGTGACTGGGAGTTTAAGAATTGGACTATCCGTTTCAACTGTGTTAGTATAGAGAATTTGGTGGATTATGCACTATTTTTGGAAGGTTGGCGGTTAGGATTCAACTCATGATATAAGAAATTTGAGGGTTTTGGCATGAATTTAGTTAACCATGGTGCTTAGCAATTACACTTTGGGTAAGGCGCTACATTCTCTAAAGCCTAGCTAATAAGATGAAAAGTAAGTTGAGTAGTATAAACCTGTCACGTCTTTACTTTTGCTAGTTACATCTAATGACCTCAAGTGACACCCTTGTGCTGTAATTACATTGGAGACAGTCTAAACTATTGATATAATGACGTAAAAGTATGACAATATACATGCTGGGTTCATCATTCGGTTGCTGGTTGATGGAGAAGCATTTTATTAGATGACCCAAATGATGAACATCAGCTATGTTTTACTTTATGTTATTAGAGATACATCCTCCACCTATTATCCAATTTGGTGCCCTTGTTCCATTTAGGACGTGAGCATGGGTTTTGAATAATACAAGGTCATATTTACCATTTCTTTTATTTGGTGGAATACATAGGAACTAGCAGGGTCGTCAACAGTGGATATTGTCATAAATTGACCCAAGTCCGCTAATTCTTACTACCGTATGTAGAATTTTTTTGAATCTCAATCACCTCATGCGCGTGAAACTCAAGCTGCAGCCTGCAGCTAGCAGCATTTTTTTTTCGTGTGTGCTTATGAATTCACATCACAAATTGAATTACTAGAGTATTTTAATTGAATGTTGTTGTTGTTGTTGTTGTTTAAATTAAGTATTTTGTTGTTGTTGTTTAAAAAACAATTCAATTTAGTTGCTAACTTGTTGGTAGCACACTTTGACATTTATTTGATTTATGCTGAACATATACCCGAAACTTTCGTGTTGTTTGATGACTTATTTTCTATTGCAGGATCCAAGTCTATACCCCAACCTGATTCTTGGGTGGATATCGCATCTTTATAGTTTTTCGAAAAATCCTTGGTTATGGCTGCAACTGGTTCAAACACCCCTGTAGTTTAAGAAATATGCTATTCTTGTTTTTGTTTTGTTTTGTTTTGTTTTGTTTTTTTTTATCAATTGATAGTAGATTTGTTTTGGAAGTAAGTCATATATTTGGCTAAAACGTTTTTTTTAAAACACAATGATTGATTTAGAAAATGACTTAAAAAGCTTGTTTCTGCAATTTTGGGCAAGTATTTAATAGTTATGTTAAAGGGTATTGTTTAACATGATTTGATTTTACTTAGCTATATACAAGTATCAAATCTTGCTACTTGTCAATGTCTAATCTGGCATAATTTTAGAGTTTACTTTGTGTTGATCATGCTGTTTTATAACGCATTGATTGTTAAAATGTTCTAGATTACCATATTATGTTGTCTATAGTCATTGGCTTATGTATACATTTGCTGACTTGAGCTCACAGAAGATGTTCTAGTTTTCTGTTAGAATATGTATTAAACATTGGTGACACTTTTGTTAGGATTTACAACATTGGAATTTAAGTACATTTGGCAGTTTCTATGCTCTTATGTCATCTTGATGATGTTGAATACCTACTTAACTTGACTAAAATCGAGACTGCTAACCTGATTGTTTATCCACCTGTCTTAATTTACAATGTATGTGTGGTTTATCTATTTGTTACTATTTGTGTGGAACTTTTTTCCCTGGTAGGATGCTGTTTGTTTTTAAGTCATTAGTAGTAATTTATACATCTTTCATTATATTAGTTACATTTTCTAATCTTACATATGTTTGTGTTTGTAGCAATGACAACTGATCGCTCACTTCCAAGTGTTTCCCAGAAGCTTGGTCTTCTCGGTTCCACCATGACACAAGGTGTCCAACAACCACAGCCTTACCAGAGGCGTTTCCAATACGGAAACTACTCAAATGCTGCATTCGAATACCCAACCCAAAAATCAGCTGATCTTTCCATGATCGTCCCCAAGGTCTCACCTATCTGCGTTCAAGCACCAGCTGAGAAAGGACTTTCAGGGTTCGCTATCGACTTTCTTATGGGAGGTGTCTCTGCTGCTGTGTCAAAGACAGCTGCTGCTCCCATTGAGCGTGTCAAGCTTTTGATCCAGAACCAAGATGAGATGATCAAGGCTGGTAGGTTGTCTGAGACATACAAGGGTATTGGTGAATGTTTCGGCTGTACCATCAAGGAAGAAGGGTTCGTTTCCTTGTGGAGAGGAAACACTGCTAACGTCATCCGTTACTTCCCAACTCAGGCGAGTTTTAAACCCTGTTACATAATTGAACTTGGTTTTTATGAATTTTAATTGTTCCTTTGACATTGACAGTTTATGTTTCTTGTATAATTTCAGGCCCTTAACTTTGCTTTCAAGGATTACTTCAAGAGTCTTTTCAACTTCAAGAAGGACAGAGACGGTTACTGGAAGTGGTTTGCCGGTAACTTGGGATCTGGAGGTGCTGCTAGTGCTTCCTCACTTCTCTTTGTCTACTCTCTAGATTACGCCATAACCCGTTTGGCTAACGAC
This sequence comes from Artemisia argyi, assembly GCA_030686995.1. Classification (NCBI taxonomy): domain Eukaryota; kingdom Viridiplantae; phylum Streptophyta; class Magnoliopsida; order Asterales; family Asteraceae; genus Artemisia; species Artemisia argyi. The sequence continues at coordinate 68,905,362 of CM060679.1, read as the reverse complement.
TCCAAGTCCGCAAAGAAGGGAGGAGAGAGGCAGTTTAATGGTTTGGTTGATGTCTACAAGAAGACACTTGCATCTGATGGTATTGCTGGGCTTTACCGTGGTTTCAACATCTCATGTGCTGGTTTCAGTCTACCGTGGTTTGTACTTCGGATTGTACGATTCTTTGAAACCAGTTCTCCTAACCGGCAAGTTGCAGGTAACTGACACTTTTTAATCTCATTTCAGGCTATGGTTGTTTCTGTTTATTTATTTTAGAACTTTTGTAAAGAGCTTATAAGCATTTACTAGATGGCTTTTTCATTGATTACCCGTGTCACATCATGTCTTGAAAATATAGTTTACTGATTCACATTTCAACACTCCTATGATTGTTCAAAGTTTATTAAAAGGTATTTTCTGATTGAAATTTTGATATAAAATAAATGTTAAATTGATGTTGCCAAAGGTCAAATCCTAAATAAAAGGTTATTATTGGTTGCCAGGAGAGTAACTCATAGTTTGTGCTGATTCTGAGTTGTGTTCTTGGCTTTTCAGGATAGTTTCTTCGCTAGTTTTGCTCTTGGGTGGGTGATCACCAATGGTGCTGGACTTGCATCATACCCCATTGATACCGTCCGTAGAAGAATGATGATGACGTCCAGTGAGGCAGTTAAGTACAAGAGCTCTTTCGATGCTTTCTCACAGATCTTGAAGAATGAGGGTGCCAAGTCTCTCTTCAAGGGTGCTGGTGCTAACATCCTTCGTGCTATTGCTGGCGCTGGTGTGCTTTCCGGTTACGACAAGTTGCAGTTAATCATCTTTGGAAAGAAGTACGGCTCAGAATACGTACATCTACCAACCACCTTGTGTGGGATCTAATATGATATAAGTGTATTTTCAATAGTTTTATATTCCACGTATGTGCTAGTATTTTCTAGAAATAGTACAACCGTAAAACTACATTACTGTGGGGCTAAAAATAGAGCAATTCTTTTTCCATTTTTAGATACACAACCAGGTGAAAATTTAATCTTAGTCATTAAACAACTCTGTGATGATCCCAAAAACACGGTGTGTGTGTGTGTGTGTGTGTGTGTTATCTGTGGGTGTGGTAAAGAAAGTCTTGGCACGTGGTTTGACTTGTGTGAGAAACTTGCAGTTGCAGGTGAGCACGGATACTTTATTAGGGTTGTTCAGCAATAATTATTTGGATCCATCTTATCAAATATGCTGTTAGTGCTTGGGTTATGCCTTCTTTACCAGTGACATTGTACATTATCCAAAAGTTCAGCATTTTAACCAAGTAATTTTGAATTCGATTCTTTATTTGAAAGATGCGTGGAAATGTCGTTGGGTTTAGATCATTGTGAAAAGGAACCACTTCACTAATTTGTGTGCAATTTAATGTTTACAGAGCTGAATTAGTTAGTTCAGGGCTGCTATTGATGGCTGTTATGGCTATACTATTTCCAGCATTACTTCATTTTACGCACACGGAGGTCCATTTTGGGAAGTCAGAGTTGCCCATTTCAAGAATCAGCAGCTGTATATGTTGGTGGCATATGCAAGTTAGCTCTTCTTTCAGCTTAAGAGTCATGCTAATTTGTATGATTCCATTTATGAGGCAAGTTTTCTATTCTTAAAAGTTGTGAGCTTTGATATTATACATTTCAAGGACTCTATACTTTATGTTGGTGGTAAAGTTAATGCTTCGATAGTTGAGAGCAACTGACATTTCAGATTTACTTGTGAATGGGGTTGACTGGCTTGTGTTTAATTACAAACAGGTAATAAAAAAAGTATTTAAAAGAGGAATGGGTCAAAATCTGTTTAACAGGTCAAACTTTTTGAGGTGAACCCAACTCGGACGAGGCCCGTTTCAACCCGTACTAAAAAGTGACTTGTTTCAACCCGTTAGTCATTTTGACTTGTCACTGACTCGAACGCATACTACATGCCTTTTAAAGTCATGATTCAAAAAAATTTATTGTTGTTTCACTAGTGACTAACCTTTGGTTACAGTTTGCTCCCAAACACCCTATTTAAGTGGTAAAGCTATTTTGAGTGCTTGGTTGAAGCATTATATACTTATTTTAGAGTGAATAAACATCTCAAAATAAGTACTATGGAGAACTAAGTTTTAGAGCAGTGTAATATAAGCAATCTTAAAACACTACATAAGGGAGAAATGTAGCTATCGAAAAACTTAATATCTAAGTTTTTCCTTGTTGCATAATGCAATTGCTGTTTTATGTTTTGAATAACCTTTGTTTTACATTCTTACGGTTACTCGGAATTCTTTAATAAGGATTTTTTAAGTAAATTTTTGTTGCAGAACCAACACAGCTTAGAGTTAAGAAATCAGGAAAATGACGTATTTCAGAGACAAACTATTTGCAGAAGGTAGTTTTATTGAGTCTACAAGTCATTGACAAAACAATGTATCATCGCTTTTTATTTTTTTGAGTTGTGTGTGTATTACAGTGAGCCCTGTTCTCGCGACTTGTATAAAGGGTAAAGTAGTTATATAATGCGACGAGTTTGTGACTACGATTTTGTTACTAAGCTAGCTACTTTGTGATTTTGCATATGCTCATTTCTATTGTAGTCTGCTGTTGAATTTGCATAGTAAGTAGTTACAAACTATTCTATGGGGGCAGACAAGGGGAAACAATGGATTTTAGTTTGCATTGTTGTGTTTGTATGTAGTTTACTGTGTTGTGTTTGTATGTAGGCTCTATCTTGGATTGAACTCCATCTTGTACTCACTTCTTGTTTTGATGTATCAGCAGGGTACTTGGAGTGCAAGAGTTTGATGCTATTGAAGTAGTCAGTATGAGGTTCCAGAATTTTTTTATATGTAACTTGTGATGCTATTGAAGTAGTCAGTATGAGGTTCCAGAATTTTTTTTATATGAAACTTGTGTTTCAAACTTTCAATCATATGTAACTTGCATTTCTTTGTTACCTCCTATTCCTTAATTAACAAGAATTATGCACTTGATATTTCAACATTTTATTGCAAAAATTTTAGGACGCCATCTACTCGTTCACTTATAATCTGTTTTTTTTTTTCCTTTTTTTTTTTTCACTTCACATGTGAATGACTTTCTTTCACCAGTAAATACATGTACATTTATACATGGCATATAATTTTTTCTTCACATGTAAATAATTTTTTTTACTAGTAAATACACGTACATTTATACACGTTTTTCTTCACGTGTGAATAAATTTTTTCACTAACAAATACACATACAATTTATACATGAGCATATATTTTTTTCTTCATGTGTAAATAAACTTTTTTTCACTAGTAAATAAATGTACATTTTCACATGAGTATATACTTTTTTCATGTGATAATTTTCAATTTCATGTGAAAAAAAAATTCATTTGTGAAAATTTAAAATTTTCGAAAAAGATTTTTCTGATGTTTTTTTTCCAAATTTAAAATTTTATAATTTTTTTCTTCACACGTGAAAAAAACTCGTCACATGTGAATAATTTTAGATTTATTTTTTTAATTTTTTCACATGTGAAAAATTTCTTAATACTATATTATAATGCAAAAGAATTTCACAAATTTTCACATGTGATAATTTTCAATTTCATGTGAAAAAAAAATTTCACTTGTGAAACTTTAAAATTTTCGAAAAAGATTTTTTCTAAATTTTTTTTTCAAATTTAAAATTTTCGAATTTTTTTTTTCTTCACATGTGAAAAAAAAATTCGTCACGTGTGAAAAATTTTAGAAATTTTTTTTTTAAACTTTTTCACATGTGAAAATTTTCTTAATACTATATTATAATGCAAAAGAATTTCACAAATTTTCAGATGTGATAATTTTCAATTTCATGTGAAAAAAAAATTCACTTGTGAAAATTTAAAATTTTCGAAAAAGATTTTTCTGATTTTTTTTTTCCAAATTTAAAATTTTCGAATTTTTTTTTTCTTCACATGGGAAAAAAAATCGTCACATGTGAATAATTTTAGATTTTTTTTTTAATTTTTTAACATGTGAAAATTTTCTTAATACTATATTATAATGCAAAAGAATTTTACAAATTTTCACATGTGATAATTTTCATTTTCATGTGAAAAAAAATTTTCACTTGTGAAAATTTAAAATTTTCGAAAAAGATTTTTTCTGAATTTTTTTTTTCAAATTTAAAATTTTCGAATTTTTTTTCTTCACATGTGAAAAAAAAATTCGTCACATGTGAAAAATTTTAGAAATTTCTTTTCAAACTTTTTCACATGTGAAAATTTTCTTAATACTATATTATAATACAAAAGAATTTCACAAATTTTCATAGGTGATAATTTTCAATTTCATGTGAAAAAAAAAAATCACTTGTGAAAATTTAAAATTTTAAAAAAGATTTTTCTGATTTTTTTCCCAAATTTAAAATTTTATAATTTTTTTTTCTTCACATGTGAATAATTTTAGATTTTTTTTTTAATTTTTTCACATGTGAAAATTTTCTTAATACTATATTATAATGCAAAAGAATTTCACAAATTTTCACATGTGATAATTTTCAATTTCATGTGAAAAAAAATTTTCACTTGTGAAACTTTAAAATTTTCGAAAAAGATTTTTTCTAAATTTTTTTTTTCAAATTTAAAATTTTTGAATTTTTTTTTTCTTCACATGTGAAAAAAAAAATTCGTCACGTGTGAAAAATTTTAGAAATTTTTTTTTAAACTTTTTCACATGTGAAAATTTTCTTAATACTATATTATAATGCAAAAGAATTTCACAAATTTTCAGATGTGATAATTTTCAATTTCATGTGAAAAAAAAATTCACTTGTGAAAATTTAAAATTTTCGAAAAAGATTTTTCTGATTTTTTTTTCCAAATTTAAAATTTTCGAATTTTTTTTTTCTTCACATGGGAAAAAAAATCGTCACATGTGAATAATTTTAGATTTTTTTTTTAATTTTTTAACATGTGAAAATTTTCTTAATACTATATTATAATGCAAAAGAATTTTACAAATTTTCACATGTGATAATTTTCAATTTCATGTGAAAAAAAATTTTCACTTGTGAAAATTTAAAATTTTCGAAAAAGATTTTTTCTGAATTTTTTTTTTCAAATTTAAAATTTTCGAATTTTTTTTCTTCACATGTGAAAAAAAAAATCGTCACATGTGAAAAATTTTAGAAATTTCTTTTTAAACTTTTTCACATGTGAAAATTTTCTTAATACTATATTATAATGCAAAAGAATTTCACAAATTTTCATAGGTGATAATTTTCAATTTCATGTGAAAAAAAAAATCACTTGTGAAAATTTAAAATTTTAAAAAAGATTTTTCTGATTTTTTTCCCAAATTTAAAATTTTATAATTTTTTTTTCTTCACATGTGAATAATTTTAGATTTTTTTTTTAATTTTTTCACATGTGAAAATTTTCTTAATACTATATTATAATGCAAAAGAATTTCACAAATTTTCACATGTGATAATTTTCAATTTCATGTGAAAAAAAATTTTCACTTGTGAGAATTTAATACTATATTATAATGCAAAAGAATTTTACAAATTTTCACAGGTGATAATTTTCAATTTCATGTGAAAAAAAAATCACTTGTGAAAATTTAAAATTTTCGAAAAAGATTTTTCTGATTTTTTTTCCCAAATTTAAAATTTTATAATTTTTTTTTCTTCACATGTGAAAAAAATTCGTCACATGTGAATAATTTTAGATTTTTTTTTTTAATTTTTTCACATGTGAAAATTTTCTTAATACTATATTATAAAGCAAAAGAATTTCACAAATTTTCACATGTGATAATTTTCAATTTCATGTGAAAATTAAAATTTGTGAAAAAGATTTTTTCTGATTTTTTTTTTTTTCAAATTTAAAATTTTCGAATTCTTTTTACTTCAAATGTGAAAAAAAAATCCGTCACATGTGAAAAATTTTAGAAAATTTTTTTTAAACTTTTTCACATGTGAAAATTTTCTTAATACTATATTATAATGCAAAAGAATTTCACAAATTTTCACATGTGATAATTTTCAATTTCATGTGAAAAAATTTTTTTTACTTGTGAAAATTTAAAATTTTCGGAAAAGATTTTTCTGAATTGTTTTTTCCAAATTTAAAATTTTAGAATTTTGTTTTTCATCACATGTGAATAAAATTTATTCATTGTTAAATACATAGACATTTATATATGAGCATATACTTTTTCCTTCGCGTGTGAATAAAATTTATTCATTGTTAAATACATAGACATTTATATATGAGCATATACATTTTCTTCGCGTGTGAATAAAGTTTCTTAACTAGTAAATACACGTACATTTATACATGAGCATATGCTTTTTTCTTCGCATGTGAATAAATTTTTACACTATTAAATACACGGACATTTATACATGAGCATATACTTTTTTCTTAGCGTGAGAATAAGTTTCTTCCCTAGTAAATACACGTAAATTTATACACGTGCATATATATTTTTCTTCCGGAGTGAATAAAATTTCTTCACCATATGACTTTTTCTTTGCGCGTGAATAAACTTTCTTCAATAGAAAATACACGTACATTTTTACATGAGCATATTCTTTTTTATTCGGGTGTGAATAAAATTTCTTCACTATTAAGTACGCAGACATTTATACATGAGCGTATACTTTTTTCTTCGCGTGTGAATAAACTTTTTTCACTAGTAAATACATGTACGCTTATACATGAGCATATACTTATTTCAATTCACTATTCTGAATTGCGGGTTTTGGTGCCACGAGTGTCATAATCCTGGCAACCACCAGCACTATAACCTCTCCATTGACCGTGGACCGAGTATCGCATCTCATGAGGATAGACACGACAAACGTATATAGACCGGAAATGAATCTGGAAATCTTGCCATGACATCCAAAATATACCATCCCTTGCCTGTTCAAAAACTGAATTGCATTAATATTAATACAAAAAATGGTTTTTATTGTACTTAGTTTTTCATGAATAATAAGCATACCCGAGGGACGTGCTTAAGTTTGTGCTTCATCCTATCTGTCCATTCAGGTGACGAATCAGACCACGGGCCATTCCATTCAACCTCGTTAGCCCATGCGTTTCGAATCTGAACGAGCTTATGCCCATCAACTTCCCGAACTTGTAGCAATGAGTAAGCATGCCCTTGAACGATCCCACTCGACGATATATGAACATCTGAACCAGACGGACTTCCGGCCCCTAACAAGAATCCTTCTTGTTTGAACCGTAATAACTGAGACCATAATCTTCCACTAGCAAGATCAATCTGGGCCTGGGCACTTCTCATGTCAATCTCTTCACCCGCTCCTCCTGTGAGGTCAACAAGTGCGTCTTGGACTAGTCCTCCTTCTAGTGCCTCATAGGACCCGTGCAGCTTGGCGTATGCTTTTTCTAATAATGAAACCCATAGCTCGTTCCCCTTTTTACTTGTGGCAAAAGCTGGTTTCCCTGGTGATTCGCACGGGACCCAATCATCAATAACAACAGGAACCCATTCTCCCTTCAGAGACAAAAGAATCATGAGTTACGACGCTATAATATGCTATAATAAATAAAACACGGGACCGATACTTACCTGAATACAGAATCGGACAGTGTAGATTCCTTCTTCATTATACTCGGGCGTAATTATAACTTCAGATATTCGTGAAACCTCAGTCAGGACCGCAACGGCACTCAAAAACCAACAATCGCCCAACCGACCCTATTCATCAAATGAGCCAAAAGTCAGAACACTAACATTAAAAATTCAGTAAGTCAAATAATCACGTGCTCGATCTGTTCATACCTGACAAACATCGGAAGGATTGGCATCACCAGAAAATAAGCAAGGAGGGCCCAACTTATTTTCCGTCACTATTTCCGTCGGTTTCATCCATTTAGAAACAACTTGTAATTTAGAAGGGGGATTATCAGGGTCCACAAATAATGAGCGGTCATTAGGTGGAAACTCTTGATCAGTAAAAGTTGCTTCTCCTTTAGCTAAAAGATTTTCCTTAACAGCGAGCTCAACTGATAACATTCTTTGAATGATTTCTTCGTGTATTTCCATTCTCGGTTTTCTTATCCTTCTTGTGAATGAATCGATATCTACCACTACATTTTCACGTTCGGATCTTCTTTTTCTCCCGCTAGAATACTGACCATCCCAATCTACATCGTCTCGATCGTATAAATCTACTTCAGCAGGATCACTGTCCCACTCGTCAACCTACACACACACACACAAAAAGTTTGTTAGTACATTGGTGCATATGTCGTAAAAAAGGTAATAAAGTGATGAAAGCATGAACCCTGGGAGGCGAATCCGTCCATTGCCAATTGTCTTCGGGAAGATCGAACATGTTATACTCTGTGGTACCCATGGCAGCAGGAAGAGCGGATAAAAAGATTAGACATGTCATAAAGATATCAAATGCTAACAATAAAAATCTATGGTATGGACCAACTTGACTAAACTATGTATATGCGACTACACAAAAACATGAGTTACAATTATTGCTATTAGTCATAACCCAAGCACCAATCTGGGAAGCAAACCTTTTTTGTGTTTTGTCATTTTCTAGTTTAAGAATTTATGCAATATGGTGTAGTTTAGAAGAACAATACTTCAAGTTTAAACCTGTTTGACCCATTCCCTTAAAGCTAAATTGTACCCATTTGAGATAAACACAGGCGAAATTCTCACTAATTAGTAAACGGGTAAAAGCTGCTGCCTCTACTTTTTTTTTTCTTCCATTTCTCAGTTTCCTTGAAAGTTTGGTTCTAAAGTGACTACTTTTTTCTTTCTTGCATCTTTAGTCAATTCGAGAATGGGTGTTCAGGAGTGTTTGTAATGTTTGTAATGTTGGTTTCCAGAATAAAACGTACCTCCTTAGGCCACAAGGGTGCTAGCTGTGGTTGACTCGCTGCAACAGTGAGAAAAATGTATTAGTACGCAATGTAGTAACTTGTCGAATTAAACTCCGAACAATAATGCATCAAATGAATTGTGACAAATCTTAAGTTAATTCCAGAAGACTATTGGCTTTGTTTTATTGTTTCACCAATTTTGTCTCAGTTTCATAATGTATAGCACGTATCAATTCAAGTCAGAATACCAATTCTTGCATATAACCAGATACTTCAAGTGCTTTTTTGACTTGGTTAATATCTTAATACCACATTACACAAACATGCTTGTTACTGTCAATGGCTCAAGAACCATTTGGATGTACTGCTCCAGAATACAAATTAGAAGTATTGTGTACTGCTCCAGAATACACCTATTTGGATGTACTGGTCTCATAACATATGTTATTACACATAGAAATATGAGTTGGAGTACTGCTCGAACACAATTCTGATTCAGAATCTTGGGTTCGCCAGAATGCAAGTCGCCATAAATAAACAGAAATTATCAAACAACAAATGTCAAAGCAAATGAAGCATGAGCTAAACATATACAAACATGCACTGTTGGTGTTATGGAACGTCTGCCCCCCACATTTTAATACTCGCATCTGAATACTTAAGAAATTACATGTAAGATGACCACTAAATGATGACATAAACTTCACCAACCCTGGTTGTGTTGGCCACAAATACCACATCAAAGAACCCGACTCGACCACATAAATAATCAATACAGCATGCCTCAATAGGCCAGAACAGTCACTGTTGTATCCTAGAATATATGTTCTCCTAGAATATATGTTCTACACTTCTACTGCATCACCACACCAGTGCCATGAAAATGAGAACACTTATTGTTGCATCTGCACTTTTTTCAGGGCATATTTTTACGCATACATTCTCAGAGTCAAACCAAAAAGGAGGCTGAAGAATATATTAGTAAAAAAAGAACTAAAACAAGAAAAATTAGTTACTAAGCAGTTACTGTACGAATTAAGTCTCTGGTATTTCAAAAAAATTGACACCTTAAGCTGATCTATAAATGGTAGGTGCACAAAATTGACACCTTAAGTTGAAACAATGTTCAACGAAATACAGTTGGTGTGTTTAAGTTCCACTCGATATATTATGTTCGTAATTACATGATTTTAAAAGATTGCATTGAACAAATTATCTCTATTGCATTCAACAAAGAATCCATTATTCGATATTCTACTAACAATATAGATTCCAAAATTTACTGTAAAACGGATAAGTCTGTACTCTCAATGGCATTATTCCATGGAGCAGACGGAGCGGCTAGTCACATTTACAAAGGAAATCTTAGGAAAAGCATAACCTGTTAGTTGTATGTTTTTTTTCTCAAGGATTGTTAACTGATAAAGTCAATCTTATGTTATAGATCAAACGGGTCAAATGCGACAAATACAACCCGACTACCAAAGCAGAATATGAAAGATATAGCTTAACAGAAAACAGGTCAAAAGGTGAATCCATACAACGTCTGTAATCAACTTATTCAGAATTTCAGATTATTCGTAATCTAACACTAACTATAAAAAAAGGTAAAGAATTTCAAATAGAAAGTGTTTCTAGTCAACCAAACCAACCCACCCATTTCAATGCCACAAATTACTTAACTTGCCTGGTCGTTCTGCCACCTCTAAAAACACCTTATTTTCCTTGGAAATTTAAGTCAAATATGCAGTGTGTTAAAAATAAAGGGTCGTCAAATGTGATGTGGTTGCTCTACCCTGCTCACATTCCAACACTTTTAAGGACCGCCCTCCTGTCTTGGCTTAAGTACCAGCTCTTCTTAGTGATGCCAATAATCTCATTTTCCCATTTAAGGCTGGTAGTGTAATACCTTCCTATTTGATCCTAAATCTAAAAACATATATTATGTCAAAATTACTCTTCAATACCGACCATGCAGTTCGCTCAAAGGGAGAAACCACATCTTTTGAGCTTAATCACCATTAAAACCAAATGTAGCTATTATCTATGAGCAGCTGGTTCCTTTTGGCTAAGATTCTCAAAGGCAAAGCAAATGTGAAGATGTTACTTCTCTAGTTTTCCCTACGAACATTATATGGCTCTAAGAAGAAATAAACTGTATACAGCCATTCCAAGTTCCAACAAAAAGATATAGTCTAATTTTTAAGGTCAACTTAATGACTACTAGCATACAGATGTATTTCACTATTTTGGCAAACTTATATGACACTAAGGGGTGTTTGGATATAAGTTTTGTAAGTCATTATGTGATAGCTAATCAGAAAAAGCGTGTAACCCAATGGGTTGCAGAAAATAGCGTTTGGATGAGCTTTAACTGTTTGAAGTTCTAACAATCAAATACTAATCAATCATCATTTGAATAAATATGCACATAACTTAAGATGTGCAAAATAAGCTTTGACATGGTTAAGTATATGACCTCAGATACGTATGAAAGGGATAGATGATCTAAAAATAGTTGAGCAAGGAAAGCACCTCAAAAAATCTGTACAGTTATCGATTATTATATTGATTCCCTCTATAAGAGTGTGGTGTTAAGGACTTCCTCTGGATTTCTAATTTACTGAAAACCAAGATAGTGACTTAACTAGACCAAGATCTTAATCATGAATTTGTTATTAAAGATATTTCCTAAGACTAGATTGTGATGAAACTATGATTACTAATTTGTCACGGGCATGACTTTTCTAAGAAGTTAACTCAAAACACATATCAAGGTATTGGACAAAGGCTATCATAACACATCAAACACATTGCAATAGCGACATTAACTGGTTGAAACAATTCAGTTACCGATTTTATATAAATATAGCATACACAAAATATTAAAGAGAGATGCAATACCTGGTAGATAGGGGTGGATAATGGTTCAAAACAAATCGAGCAATCCAATACGTTGGGATCAGTCATCACCACCTGTAGTGTTCCAAGTAAAGTATCATCATCATCCTTTCCAAGCACCTCCCCGTCCCCTTCTTCTGCCTCCTCCTCAAACTCAGATGACGGGTAAGGGCAATTGCATAAGGCATGGGGACACATCTGTTCATGCTCACTCTTCTTATTGTAAGGCAGTATTTTTTTGCAACCATACATAGCATTTTTGCAATATATCCTGATTGATTTGATGAACTTCTCAAGACCTCGACATTTTGCTTTTAGAACCAAACTTCTTACAATAAGGACACTCTGATCTCTCTCCATCTTGGTGCAGCACGAGGAGCATGCTATATGGCCGTTCTCATACTGCAATCTCATGAACCAAAAAAGCGACAGTTAGATGCATGTTTGTCATAATAAACTTATTGTTTGGTTTGACAGTAAATTTATTGTCATAATAAACACGGGTTAAGCCACTTATTGTTTGGTTTGACAATAAGCATGTCATTACTCTATTCCTGTACTATTACTTAATGCTATTTCACAGTATACCAAGATGATTGATATTTTATATAACACAAAAATCTTACTCATATGTGTGCCACACATCATACATAATGACTTATAAGCTCAATAAAACTTGCCCAGTAATTGTAGTGTTCTAGAAAACAAAAGTGTGTCCCTAATGCTTCCCAAGGTATATGTTACAGAACGTGCAATCTGATATTTACAAAAGATAGCAGATGCAAGATGGATGCATGAAAATGGTATTCCATCAAATAATTTACATTGAACTGTTATATTTTGGGCTCATAAATAAGCAACCAGATCATCTCTACGGATTCAAAGAGCTCACACAAGACACATGGGCTTAAAGGACTCAATTTCCATAGTAGTCCTATATTACACATCTCATATAGCCATTACGCAACAGATCATCAATTTAACCCAAGTAGCTCAAGTGCCCTGTGTTAAGTGGATGATAAATCTTATATAGCCAATAAATTTAGATAAATCATTTTTTAGCCCAACTCTAACACATCATTGTTTCAAGCAATGCCTGACATTGTGCGCCAAAAAGTTCAGCATTAAAACATTTTAAAACATTGTGTAGCATAACAATCAAAGGAATCAATAGTGTGAAATTCATATATTAAAAAAATGGGAAACTACTCACCTTACATGCCTCATATATATCCATTGTAATCGAGTCACCAAACAGCTTGCTCCTGCTCCATTTCCTGTGTTGATAAACAGCAAACGAAAATATTCCACACTAAGTTTTACACTGACAAATCAATGGAAAATAAACTCAAAACTTCATTACTTATCGAAATTCTTCACACGTGAAGATACTCTAACTAAACTTAAATAATCAAAACATCCGCTAATAATCTCAAACTTCATTACTTACTGATATTCTTCACACGCGAAGATACTCTAACTAAACTTAAATCCGCTAATAATCTCAAAACTTCATTATTTATTGATATTCTTCACACGCGAAGATGCTCTAACTTCATTCCTTACTGATAATCTTCACATGTGAAGATAATTTTACTAAACTTAAATCCGCTTATAACCTAAAAACTTTATTACTTAGTGATATTCTTCACCCGCGAAGATACTTTTAATATACTAAAATTATAAAAAAAACGCTGATCTCGATATTCTTCACATGTGACTAAATTCATAATATCAAATAATCTCTAATTTATGCAATCTAAATCATCTTGGAACATCAAATAACTAATTCGTAACCTATTCTTTCACAAACGCATCAAAATTTACAATTCTAAACTAATTTTGTTAAAATTAATTAAATAATAATAAAATATAACAATTACTTGAAAAGTGTAGTCTGATTTAAACAAAGCATCTTCTTCACTAATTTCAGCTCCTCTGATACAATTTCATCCAAATCCTCATTTTCTTCATTCATATTTATCCGATTGCTGTGATTGTTGTGGTTGAACGATGATGACATACTGACATACGCTTGTTGAACGACGGTGACAAACGGTGGTTGAACGACGGTGACATAGGTGGTTGAATAACAGTGATATGTTGTGGTTGAATGAAGGTGATATGCGGTGGTTGAACGATGGTGATCTGTGGTTGTTGCACGACGGCGATATGCGGTGGTTGAACGACGGTAATATGCGGTGGTTGAATGAAGGTGATCTGCTTTGGTAGTCGGTATTTATGATCGGAGATGATTGAAGATCGGTGGTTGTGGTTGTTGAACCATCGTGGAGAAGATATTTATTCCGGGGAGAGATTGCGTGTGTTTCACCTTCAACTTTGTGTTGTGTGTGTATTTTTTTTTTTTTTTATAGTACGTAGGAATAGGATATTAGGTACATAGTGTAAATTGAAGTTTGATCTTAACCTTTAGATTAAAAAAAAAAAAATGAGGGATTAAATGGATGGCTATGATCTCTTCTCGCGTTCTCATAAAAATTAGATTTCTCACATGAATGGCCCCTATATATATATATATATATATATATATATAGGGAATATATTAGCTACAATTCTATTGTAGCCAACTCCCTACAATTTGTGCTACAAATTGTGGGTCCCTGAGTACTTTTGTGGGTCCTGACTTTTTTCTGTGGGTCCCAGATTCATTTTCTTGTGTATTTTAGGGAAGGATTGTAGCCAATTGGCTACAATTATTGTAGCCAAGTTATCCCCATATATATATATATATATATATATATATATATATATATATATATATATATATATATATATATATATATATATATATATATATATATATATATATATATATATATATATATATATACGTATATATATATATACGTATATATATATATATATACGTATATATATATACGTATATATATATATATATACGTATATACGTATATATATATATATACGTATATATATATATATACGTATATATATATATACGTATATATATATATACGTATATATATATATATATATATATATATATATATATATATATATATATATATATATATATATATATATATATATATATACGTATATATATATATATATACGTATATACGTATATATATATATATATACGTATATATATATATATACGTATATATATATATATATATATATATATATATATATATATATATATATACGTATATATATATATATATATATATATATATATATATATACGTATATATATATATACGTATATATATATATATATATATATATATATATACGTATATATATATATACGTATATATATATATATACGTATATATATATATATATATATACGTATATATATATATACGTATATATATATATATATATATATATGTATGTATACGTATATATATATATATATATATGTATATATATATATATACGTATATATATATATATACGTATATATATATATATATATATATATATATATATATATATATATATACGTATATATATATATATATATACGTATATATATATATACGTATATATATATATACGTATATATATATATATATACGTATATATATATAGATATAGACAATGGCGGAGCCAGAAAACCTAATCAAAGGGGGCATGACACGGGCAAAACTATATATTTTGTTAGTAAAATTTAAAACGGGTCGGGTCGGGTAAAGTTAAAGCAATGCAATTTAGCAATGTAACACCAAATGGTGTGTACGTATTTAACTATTTATACATGAAACCTATTAGAAAATGTAATTTTCTATTCGAAAAGTTAAGTAACTCAAACAAGTTAATCTTATAAATGATTCATTTTCTCTTGAATTAAATACTTCATTAAAAATACGAAAAGTTGAAAGTGACTATCGTATTCAAGTATCTACCACTCTGGATGACTTTTTATAATAAACGATGTTACATGAAAAAGATTAGCATAAAATATATGACGAAGCCAAAACTTCAACAATAGATTGATTGCTTAATCTACATTGAACTAATAGATTGCTTAAATAGTTATTCAGAAACAACACGTTAAAGAAAGTGAAAGAAATAAAGCATAAGAATACCAATAAATTAATAATATATATTTACTTCCCAGTTTCCCAAGTCACTTATTTCAATACCTACCCCTTCGTCTTCACCACTTTCAAACGAGGATTCCATGGAGGGCATTCCACATTTTCCGACGAGGGCACTATAACTTTTTCCACCAAATTTAACGATTTTTCTCACTAGTCTAGTCCATCGCTAACGCATTATTGGGGGCCTTTCCCCCCACTGTATAACATATGGCTCCGCCCCTGGATATAGATATATATATAAATACGTATATGTATATATTTATATATATATATATATACGTGTGTATATATATATATATATATATATATATATATATATATATATTATGGAAAACTAGAAAGGGGGTTGAATAGTTTTACGTCCTTTTAAAATTTATAAAAACAAGTTTGTTTTAAAAACTTCGATTCTAGTTTATGTGATCTCAATACTTGCACTAAATGAACAATTATATAGTAACAAACTAACTAAGCTAATATAGTATAGGTAAATAAGTAAGTAATGAAAAGAGTTGGAGAGATCAAACCACAACACAACGATTTATAGTGGTTCGGCTACAAGGTCACCTTCCTTGTTCGTACTCCACTCCCCGAGTCACCTACTCGAGAGTTTTCTTCACTATGTCAACAAACTCCCTTATGGCGGAGAAAACCTTACACACCAATTTACACACCACAACTACGTCACAACTTCTACACAACTTCTTCACACCTATTTACTTCACACCTATCTTCTTCACACCTTTCTTCTTCACACCTATCTTCTTCACATCAATCTACTTCACACCTATCTTCTTCACAACTACACTACTTCACTACTAATCAACTTCTACTTCCTACACAACTTCTATTTCTTCTAAACTACTTATTACAAACACAACACAACTTCACAAATAATATATACACTATGCACAACTACTCTTCAATACTTCTTGAACTTAGTTGTAGAAGGAGTGTTCTTCTTTTGCACTTCGGATGAGGATGGATAAGAAGGGATTGAATCACTTGAAACAAGGATTAGTATACTAATGATCAAAGGGTTTTGGAGGATGTTTAGAGAGTTTGAGATCTGAAAATTTCGTGCAAAAGGTAGAGCAAAATTCCAGAATTAAGGTGGTATTTATAAGAGAAAAATTCTGACATTTTCTGACACAGGAGTTTGGCCAGTCCCCTTAAATCATGGCCGGTCCCCTTAATTTTAAGGGGACCGCCCCTTATAATTAAGGGGGCCGCCCAGCTGTAACGGCCAGAAAACTTGTCTTTTAGTGGGGAAAGTTTATTTGGTGAAAAACTAACTGATTTTGGTTAAAAATTTGAAATCATATATTTAGTATGATTAAAACATTTTTCTTTATTACCAAAAGTGTTTTTCAAAAATATATAATATGTTTATATAATTAAATAAACTTTGTATTAATTAATTAAATACCCTTTTGATCATGAGATGTATTAAGCACTTGTTTATCTATACCTTAAGTGATTAAGTTAGATATAATGATATAAACTAGCTTAATACTTGTTTACGTAGTAATCTTACGTTTGATGAGTTTACATTTTGTGATCGTCAAAATATAGAGATATCGAAAAATATAAATAACGTTTTCATACATTATTTATGTCAACAATCTCCCCCTTTTTGATGATTACAAAATCTAAACTCATTAATCGAAAATTAGTATATATACAAGTATTATTGTGAGTTTATAGCACTTCTCCCCCTTTTTGTTAGCATCAAAAAGGTTATCCCGATTTGATAGAAGCTCCCTCTTGAAGTATACTCCCCCTCGTTTTGAGGTCAAAAAGAAATCGAGATATGGAATTCTTGCAAAAATATTTAGTGGACAAGCAACATATATATGTATATAGCATGCAAGAGTAGAAACTAAACATAACCATAATCATTGATTAAATTAAAAAGGCTACAAGTAGTGCAAATAAGAAAAGCCTCGAAGGCTTATAATCATAAATAAAATAAACTAAACCAAAACTTTAACATGAAAGTCCTCTCTAGAGCTTGCCATCCAAAATGGTTTAAGAAAATTTTATTTGCAAATCACCAAGCATGTTTAATTGGGAGGAATGGATGGTGAACATGGAGATGGTGATGGTGGAGGAGTGTTTGTTGATTGTGGTGGAGGAGTTGTGATTGTTGTTGGTGGTTGATGCAACAAGTTTTCAATGTGTGAGAACATGTATTGCATCTCATCTCTTAGTCCGAACACAATTGTTCGGTTGTGGATGCAACAAAGGCAAGTGTCTCCATGAGCTTCAAGTAAGCTCCATGGGACGGGGTTATAGGTTAGTGGATTTATAGGGGATGATGAGAAGTGTGCATCAAGAGGTGTTAATGGTGATAGTGAGAGGGTTAGTACAAGAGTTGTGTTTTCATTTGTAGGTTGTGATGGTTGATCAATTGTTGGAGGAGATAAATGGGTGTTTATGTAGTCATTTATGGATGAAGTGGATGGTATGGAGGAAGTAGAGGCTCCATTTGTTGATGGTGTTTTGGAGGGTGCATTTGGTGCACTAGGAGATGAGCATTGAGGTGGTGGTGATGGGGTGGTGTTGTCTTCATTTGTAAGATCAATCAATAGTTGTTTTGGTGGAATAATGACAAGTTTTTGTTTCTTGGCATTGTTTGAATAGGTGGTTCTTGGTGATGACATGATAAAAGGATGAGGTTTGATGAAGGTTGAGGATGATGGATGTGAATTAAACATGCATGGGGATTATATAGTATGAAAACATATTTAGAAGTAGAATTAATTTGAAATTGTATTGTTAGATTCCAAAATCAGTTTAGTTTTTAAGGGAAATGGTAGCTGGGACTAGCAAAAGAGATCACAAGGTGCAAAAGAAAACAGTGTAAAAACTGTTCCAGATGGCCGGTCCCCTTAAATGGAGGCCGGTCCCTTTAAATTTAAGGGGGCCGCCCATCTGACGACCCAGAAATCAGAAATTTTCTGGAAAAATGTTATGTTGTGTTTTGTTTTTGCAGCAAGCTCTATTTGGACATTTCACATTTGTTTTGGTCTATTAGGAAGCATACATGTTATATATATATATATATATATATATATATATATATATATATATATATATATATATATATATATATATATATATATATATATATAGATTAAGTAATAAAGCATGCATTTATAAGCATATATTAAACATAAATAAGCAAGTTAATATCCTAATCAAATATCCAAACAATTATCCAAGAAAATAACAAGTACTTCCGAATATACTTCGGACAAATAGTACAAAAAAAAATCCACGATCAAGAGACATAAAAATAAATATTGTTCAACAAACATAAGCTAAACACATCATCTTCTTTTCTTCCCGAAGATACCCTTCAAAGTCTTCCCGATAGATTTGAAGCCACCTCTAACTTCTTCATGCAAACTCTTTTGTCGTCTAAGCATCTCGGTTGTTCGTTCATGAAGTACTTCTTTGGTTTGATCGCTAGGAGATGGGGTTGAATACTCGGGATAGTCAAGATCCTCTAAATTATCAACGAACTCGAAAAACGAAGGGGTACTAGCAACATGGATGTTTTCCTCCTCATCGTCATCGTCCTGTCTAGAAGATGATCCATGAAAGCTATGACGACGAGATTTTCCCTTGTCACTTCGAGTTCGTCGAGTTTGTTTTAGAGCGAGAGAACGTAAGGTGGGATAGATGGACTCATAGATGCTATTGTCAAGATCGGGGTAGTACTCGATAACATGACGATAGAAACGAGTAAGAAACATTCCATATGGAAGATTGGCTTTGGGAGTTTTTCTAGCACACTCAATCCGTTTGATAAAGAAGTAGGCCAAATTGTACGGCTTTTCGACAACGATACAATACAACATGTGAGCAAGGCACGCCGGGAGATGGTCCCGGTGATCTCCAGTACCAAACGTATTCTCACGAATGAGTTCTTCCCAACGCTTCATGTGGGGGCCTAATTCCTTGGGGAGAAGTTGGTATGAAGAGATTTGAACATTTTTTGATTTTATTTTTCGGGTTGTAGTGGCACGCTCCACACCAAGGATTTGACGAATTTCGTCGGGATGAGGGATGTCGGAGAGATAAGGACCAAAGGTTGGTCGACAACGATGAAGAGATTCGAGGTCCCACTCGTTTGTGAAAACGGCTTGACCTCTAAAAGGAATTTGGAGGATTTGACCAAATTGTTCGAGAGTTAAGGTGATAAATTCATTTTGAATCATGAAGGAGATGGTGATGGCACCAAGACCATTGGTTTGAACGGTAACTTGGCTATAGAAATCGACTATGAAACGAGGAACGATTGGTTCATTAATTTCATAAAGGTAATTGAGTTTGATGCTTGAAAACAAGCGATTAATGTAGTCGGATTGAGCAAAGACTAGATCTACTACACGTCCCTCATGAACGTTTCTATCTTCAATTTCACGATATATACGTCCAATGGAAAGAGATGTAGTAGGGAGTTAGGAAACTTTGGGAATGTAGTTTTTAGTGTGGGAAAGATCTTCGGTAGTCGCTTTTGGCATATAACACACATAGAACTTCGGGACGAAGTTCCCGTAAGGGGTTGAGACTGTAACAATTCGCATTTTTAGGTTAATTTATATTCCCGAAAAATTTCACTATTCATTTTTACTATTCATTTTCCAGAATTTGATTTTTTTTCATATTCTCGTGTGATAAATCATTTCCATGACAAAATAAAAGTTTGACACTCATCAGATCATTTTCGCGAAAGTTATTAAGGAAATACACGTTTTAGGGTAAAACGTCATTCAAAAATCCTACGCACAACGAAACTCGACCGCGTAAATTTTCCCTGGATCAGAAAAATGTTTGATACACTCATGATTTATTTGAGAATTAATCATGACTGAGAAAAATGTGACCAAATAAACCTCGGCCGTGAGAAACAGGAATTTTCGTTTTTAAGCACTTTTACTTAGCCGTAACCTTAGCCTATACCTGCACCGCGTTTCTAAGACAATTTGAGTTTTCACATTTTTGGAATAAGTCAACATATTTTTCCCTCCTCCTTTGACCAAAAATCATTCCTTGATTTTTAGGCTTACGGTTTTATGTTTAAAAGACATTAAATACCAACCGACACTAGACTGAGCCCAGTTTAGACATTATATGTCTTTTTAAGTCATTATTATCATATTAGAAAAGTAACATTTTACTTTTCTCAATTTTACACAATATTCGTACGTTTTACGTATTACGCATTTTAGACCCGTGTTTCCAGTTTTAGCAGGGTTTTAGCACCCCAATGGAACCTACCACTCATTTTATATTTTATTATGGAGTATTTTGACAAGTTTAATCATTTTTCCAAGTTCCACATTTTTACGATACCCGGTTTTACGTTTTGAGGCTTAATCATTTACGGTTAGCATTTCCCGGAGTCTAAACTAACTAAGTAACTAGGATAATACCATCAAAAGCCAACTCATCCTTCCCTTATCCATGTGAACCGCTATAGGGGGGGGGGGATTCACCTCACATGTGGCTTGATCTCATGCTTCTAACTCTAGGATGTTTACATGTGTTGAACTTGGTCTCCAAGTGTTGACTAGTCAAGTAAACTAACCTCCTCAAGACCATATAAATACCCCTTCCCCCTCCTATTGCCGTCCCATATCACCCTCACCATCACCTCACACTTAGCTAATTTTCTTCCAAGTTTCATGCAAGATTCAAGTGCTACAACAACATAGAAACCCTGGTTTGGTTTTGATTCATCAAACTACTTCAAATCCTTTGAAACTCTTGGTGATTCTCTTGAGTTTAGATCCACTCAAGTCACCTCAACCTTCATCATCTCTCTTTCAAGAATACAAGTGTAGAAAGATTGCTTGAAGTGAAGCATAATCAATCAAAGTCCTTTTCCTTACATGTTACTTACCTTTCTTTGTTGAAAGCCAAAAGTTGTAAGCAAACCATAAACATACTTCTTGTTAAATATCATATTCATGCTATTTACATATCATTCATGCTATATTTTATCTTGTGATTATGTCCATGATGTATAAAAATGGGTAAAACAAGTATTGATATATATATGATAACTTATGTTATTTAAACAAGTAAACTAGTAACTTTCTTGGTGAAATCTGACCAAAATGGTATAATCATAATTCTGGACAAGTACATATTGTAGTAGAGGACTTAACAAGGAAACCATAGCAATTTGAAACACTTAAAATGAGTACATGAGTAAAAGTTATGACCATTTGAAATTACCAAAACTTTACGGTAAAAACTGCCAAATGTTTCTGTAACAGAATTAAACACGCAAAAAGACGCCCTTCTGGTCCGATTCATCAAAAAGTTAAAACACGAAAGTTGTCCGGAATGACGTTTTCTTCAAAAACTCAGGAGCACGTATCCAGAAAACTAATAACGAATGAGATTTTCTTCAGTTTCTTAACAGCTATTTTATAAACCTAAGTTACTATATAATAGTTATGGTTTAATAAGACCAAGAGGTCTAATGACCTAAATTCAAGACCACAACCATGGCTAAAGCCAAGGTTGAGTCTCAAGACCATGGAACAATGACCAAGGTCACGGCGAATCCATGACTAAAGACCATACAAACTTACCTAGGCGAAAACATGAGCTAAAGAGTTAGCGATAACTTAAACATGCAATTTGGATCTACTCCATCTAAAGAACCATGAGATCTTACAAGTAATTGTCATACAAGATTTAAGAAACTCATTCTAATAACAATCTTCATTTAAAAATAAGCTTTCCTAAGTTTATTCAAGTACTTGGACATGTAACTTTTCGGATCAAACTTATATATTTTTATCAAATACTACAATAGTAGGGAGCCTCATGTGAGGAGTTCATTAAGTAAGCCGTCGAGATGAGTTGTGGATTTACGAATTAAAGTGTCCTGGCTCCTCGAACATTTACTACATGACTTCTGAATTATGTCGGCCCGAACGGTATAAGCGATATATAAACTATACATGTTTCATAAACCATTTCTTTTCAAAGACTTACACTATACTAAGTACTACATCATGGACTAAATGCAAGACATATATAGGAAATTCTTCATATTCTTTACTCCAATCCTCAGTTGCAACAATTATTCTAGGTTGCTCATAGAAGTTCTCACGGCATATCCATCATTCTCATTATACATCATCCAACTCACGGTGAGTTCATAGCCCCACTTTCCATTACTTAATTGTTTTACAAACCCTTGGGGGGAATACATGCTATTATTTTTCAACCGAACACAATGCTTTTCAATTGTATGCTTGCCTGATTGTTTTATTATCACTAAGTACTATCCTTGCTAAAACCAATATCCCTTATTATGAACCATTTAATCACTAGTAATAGTGAGCGCGAATATTGTGAATAAGCCTATTGGGATTGATGAATCCCATTTGTATTGACCAAGTTCAAACAAATGCACTAATATTTGAGATTTAGGTATGTCAGCAGAGTACCTACCGGGATAACTCCGCCGATTGATATTGGTACTCGTTAACGTTTTGGTGTCATAAGCTTAGTGTATTAATACGTTTTATGGGCGTATAACAACGTAGCCCATCATTTTCGAGTCTAATTAACTCACACTACCAACATATTGTGTTCAACCATTAAACAAACTCTATGAATTTCACTCAACCTTTGTATTGACCTCTTAAGCATGTATTTCAGGTCCATGATGATCAAGGATGGCACGGAGGGGCACGGATATTCAAGAGGGCTATAAATTTTATTATCATTCAAAAACTCATTTAATGTAAATTGTAAACATGGAACCATCTGGGACCTCATTTTGTAATCTCTGGTATTTATATAATTTGAATGATAAATCTTTTAAAATGACTCAATTAGAGTTCGTTTTCTATCATTGTGACTATTGTGCCGTCGAGTAACACCCAGTTTGAATTCCGCTGCGTACCATGAATTGGGGGTGTTACACAACTAGAGTCCCATGTATGTCAGCATCTAGTTTTGTGCCAAAACCCATTGGTGTATTATAAGTATCATAGCTCATCATTCCATGTTTCTTTAAAATTTCCAAAGCATATTTAGACTGATTTAGAAAAATTCCACGGGGTGATTGATGAACTTGTAGTCCTAAAAAGAATGAAAGTTCACCCATCATGGACATTTCAAAATTATCTTTCATTAAATTTGAAAAATCATTTGAGTATCTTTTGTTTGTTGAAGCAAAAATAATGTCATCGACATATATTTGAACAATTAGTAAGTCCACCCCGTATGTTTTAGTAAATAATGTTGGATCCACCGAACCTTTAGAAAATTTATTGGCCAACAAGAAAGCAAATAGTTTGTCATACCACGCCCTTGGGGCTTGCTTGAGTCCGTAAAGAGCCTTTTTGAGTCGGTATAGGTGATTGGGACGATCAGGATCAACAAAGCCTTCCGGTTGACTAACATAAACTACTTCATGAAGTTGACCATTCAGAAATGTTGTTTTTACATCCATTTGATAAACAACCATATTCCGATGAGCAGCATATGCCAGAAAAATCTGAACAGCTTCAAGTCTAGCCACTGGAGCAAAAGATTCTTCAAAATCAATTCCTTCTTCTTGAAAGTATCCTTTAGCTACCAAGCGTGATTTGTTACGTATGACAGTGCCTTCTGCATCCAGCTTATTTTTCCATATCCATTTTAAACCAATGACAAAGACTCCGTCAGGTTTTTCAACTAATTCCCAGACTTCCAATCTTTTGAATTGCTGAAGTTCCTCTTGCACAGATTCAATCCAGTTGTCGCAAGTCATTGCTTGTTTAATGTTCTTAGGTTCATCTTGTCATACTGTGAGTGCATAGATGCAAGTTTCACCATCTGTGTGGAGTCGTTGTCTTGTCATGATTGGTGCATCTGGATGGCCAATAATCTGAACTAAGGGGTGATCTCTAGTCCATTTGTGTATCGAAGGGTGAAGTTGATAATTATCTCGCTTGTTAGCAGGATCCAAATTGCGTGTAGACGACTCAGCTATGACAGGAATGAGTTGAGCCGGTGCAAACGGGTTAAAGAATTCCTCTGGATCATGCTCTGTGGTTTGTGGAACTGATTTAGGTATGGAGTCTTTAGCTGATTGTCGTGAGTTGGATCCGGTTTGTTTTGCGGTTGTTGGAGATGCAATTGGAGGGCCGTCTCTTCCAACAGTTGTTGTTGTTGTTTGTTGAGGTGAATCAGGTACTTGATTATGATCAAGGTGTGCAGCGGAAATTGGTGAGACCTCAGAGGGACGGTTTTCAATCGTATCATCAAACAATGGAGCAAACAAGGTTTCCACTTCTTTACGGGAGAGTGACAATGGTTCAGCCAAAGATTTCAGAAAATTTAGACGGTTGAATGCGGGTCCTAAGCTGTTTTGCTCAGAAGCCATTGCTGAAGTGCGGGTCCGAAACTGAATTATTCTGAAGCCATTACTATTGAATCTATAGAGAAAGAAAGAAGAGACAAAATAGAGAACATGGATCCCCAAGTGTAACTGGGTTCCAGGTGTTAGAAGCATAAAGATGTAGTGTCAACTATCTCCTTGACACTCGAACACACAATTCTGATGGTTTTTCATTCTTGTCTCAAAGGTAGAAGTTGTGGAGATCACATTAGTTTTGGTGCAAATGTCTAAAATCTTTCCTGTAGGAATCCACCTAAGACCAATCGATTTGAAAATTCTACCCGTGGGTACCCACCTAATGTTATATCTCGGAGATGTTTTCCTTTTAGATGCAGTGGGAGCATCACTTGGTGGAGAAAACCTACGTCCTATATTGATCCATTTCTTAGGTTTCTGACTTATGACTTTGGTTCAACGGGTTTGTTTGTCTTAGTCGATTGAGCCTTTTCAAGTGAATTTCCTTTTTGAAGATATTTTATAGCACAGACATCATGATTATTTATGCAACTACTCTTAGATGCTAGCCAATTCCTATTAGGTTGTTGAGTACTCCTAGGTTTTGGTTTGCTACTACTAGCAGTGTTCTGTACTACAGTGGAAGGCATCACACGAGGTTTTGAACCTAGAATTCCATCCTTTTGAAGTAGCGCCTTTTTCCTAGCCTTTTCTAGATCATAGTTCTTGTACATGTCATATGTGTCATAAGACTCTTTACTTTTAATGCTCGTTTTAGACACTGTTGTCGAACTAATCCTAGATTAGCCAGGTATAAATACATGTTGAGATTTAGTAGACTCAGATGCATTTTCCTTAGGCCAAGAATGTGGAGTGACTGGTTTTGTCAAAAATTTTTTCTCAACAACTTGGGAGGCAAACCGAGATTTTGAAAATTTAGGTCGTTCAGATTTAAATGCAGTTGGTTGTCTAACCACTGATTGTTTTCTAATTTTTTGAGAGGGCGGTTTCCCCAAGATTGATGGTTTTGCAAACTTAGTATCCACATACTGGCCAGTCAGTCTTCTTAATTTGTTTTGCAATGCAGCATGTGCAAACACCTTTGCTTGAATTTGACCTTTTAAAAGCTCATTTTCCTTAACTAATGTATCCATACGTTTACTTTGTTCATTCAAAAATTGACCATTGTTACCCGAAGTTAGAGATTCGTTTTGCAATTTAAGTTCAAGTGAGATGCAATGTGCCTCAAGTTTTGAAAAATCTTTTTGAAAGTGGGCAATGGTCTTTTTGAGACAAGCATTTTCAAACTCAAGAGTTTGGTTCGTTGGTACATTTGTTTTGCTCATATTTAAAGAATCAGACAAAGGTTGTTTGACAAGATGTTGGTCAACATTCTGATCAACCCCTCCTTCATTTATGAATTCAGGTTGTTCAGTTAGTTGATGTTCATGAACAGATATATCAAGATTGACAATTGATTGTACCTCATCCATAGGCTCTTTGTCAAATATGGGCTCCGTGTCGTAAGTGGGTCTGATATCTGCACAATCAACATCTGTATCGTTCCACGATCTGCTGCTGTCATCCTGTTTTTCCAATGCTTTAACCTCATTGCCCGCATTACTGACATATGTAGTATTCTCAGCATACCCAACAACCCTTTGAGCATTCCTTCCTTGTCTATCAACTCTTTCACCATGCGCGATTGTTTGATTTCGGGGGTTAGATGAAGTCCGACTCTTTGAATTCTTAATTTGCGAGATCATCTTAGTCAGTACCATCATTCCTTTGTTCAGTTCCACAAACGGATCTTCAGAATCATCAGAGTTATACACTGGACATGTATCATTCATGTGAAGTTCCTGCCCGTTTGCTATTAACATCACATTTGCTGTATTGGCTTCCAAATCTGCATATTCATCATCAGATGGAATATCTCCCATGATACTTTGCAAAACAGCATTGAGATTACCCCCTTCAACTTCTATTTGACTAAGTGTGGCATCGTATTTAACACTATCGTCAAAGAGTGGTGTTGAATCAAAATCTTGAGCTTCCACATCTGCAACATTTTCCGTATATGCCATAAATGCCATGCTTGGTTCGATAAGATCTTCTTCATCATCAGTATCTTCCATTGTGGTAAAGCATTCATAAGTTGAAGTCATCATGCATTTGCCTTTATCAGTAGATGATTGTCCAAGCTTCACAAGATTTTGCAGAAGTGATTGCATATGATTATTTAGTGTTGCAGGATGGTACTGTAGAATGAAGATAGGCTCAAGTGCATTTGGAGGAATGAAGAAGAGACCATTTGGAGTGTAAATTAAGGATCCATGGTCAATAGCTGGAGATGGTGGAGCAGGGAGAATGGTCTTCAGTGGATTCATGCTTAAACAAGATTCAAGAATTTGCTTCATTCTGATGTGATGAAGTTCTTCTGTACGATGCATAGCTTCAAGATATTTCCACATTTCATAAGCACTGGCTTGAAAGTCCATATTCTTGTAAATTGAGTTGGGAAGGGCTAATGTCATGACCTATGCAGCTTGTTGGTCAGCATTGTACTGAGCAAGTTCAGTAGCATTCAAATCTTCATCAGTTTGTAGTCTGATAACCCCTATTGAGTCAGCAAGAAATATCATTTTGTATGGACCATCTCGAATGGATTTAAGTATGAGATTTGCATCAGGATGATCTGTGAGCCATTGTAGAAATCTCTGTTTCCAATCAGTGTATGTTCCTGGTAGCAACATCGGAGGCCTTGATTCATTGCCAAAGAGCAGAACATGACGAATGAGGGAGTTGTGACTTTGCTGTTGATAATACTATTGCTGATGAGAATATTGGTGAGGAAGGTAGTTGGAAGACGATGATTGAGAAATTGTAAAGTTGCTGAGAATATGGTTGTTGATGGATCTAGTAGATGGAATGAAGTGTAATGATGTAGAGATTTAGATAGGTGTGGAGATTTATGGGATCGATTTATGCATTCTCTCCCCCTTGATTATTGCAAAGAAATCGTAAGAATCAAAATATGTGTAAATCGATTTGTCAAATGAATCTTTTTCAACCTTTCACGATTTCACAATAATTGGCCGAGACTAGTTATACCTACACGAATCCAAATAATTTCAAACCAAAATAATACACAATCTTGGATTATTGAAGCTCAACCAGAACCGTGGTCCAAAATTATACCAACTATTTAGTCCGCACAATACGAGTAAGGAGAAAAAAAAATGACAACACAAAAGATTTGGTCCTTCTGATTACTAACCCAACTTCACGTCAACAACATACAGCCCAAAAATAGTCTCGTCCCTTGATGGATTGACAGCCCAGTGACCAACCAATCTAAACCCACTAAACTTAACCCTAAAAAATCTGCTATAAAAAAGGTACTTACCCTAACTATCTGAACCCTAATCTTCACTTATCACAATAAGCACGCACTCACTTTACTGCTTCTCTCACCCACCTTTATCTCAAACCAACTGTAGCAACACTACTAAAAAAATCGACCCTTGTTTTGCTCATACAATACGTAGCCAACAAAAATAAATCGTCCCTCTGTGATGCTTAAATCAATCCGAACACAAACAAAATTGATACTTTTTCCATTACTGCTTTCGGCTCCAAGATATTAAAGAAGTCTCAGGTAGGTTAATGTTTTTGATTCGTTGTTTGTTCTTGTTAAACCGAACGAAAAAGGAAGAATGAAACTGATGTCCAGCTTTGTTCTTTCTTATAAATGGTTCGAATATTTAAAGAAGTTTTGGCTTCGAAAGAGATCTATGATGGTTTTATGTTCAAAAGGTCAAAATCTTTAAAAGATCCGTGTTATACTTTGAACTATCCTGAGATCTTGTTGGTTCTTTTCTTTTTGTTTGTTTGTTGTTAATATGTACTTAAACCGAACCAAAGGAGGATGACACACAAGTTGTGTTGTTCTTTCTTTAATACAGTTCGAATATTAAAAATTGAAGCTTGTCTTCAAAACGGATCTGTGATTGTAAATCTCTTGAGGTTTGGTTGCCTTTGAACGTATCGTGATGGTACACAGAGATGAACTGAGATCGTGGGCCTTTCTTTATTTACGTTTTCTGTTCTTGTGAAGTCTAGCTTGTGTTGTAATGATGGATCTTTAAAGATAATCAGGTTGTTTATTTTTAGGGAAAGGTAGGTAGTTGTCTTGTAAAAGTCCTTACTCGATTAGTTTCAGCTTACTCGATAATGTTCCTTAACTCGATACAGCTTCTAAGTTGATGAAGGTTTGTAAGTCGATAATAACTGCTAACTCGATAATAACTGCTAACTTGATAAGATTGATGCTAACTCGATAAAGAAAAACAAGTTAAGTATAGTAAGGCCTAAGAAGTGAACTAAAGAGGACCTTACTCGATAAACGATAAGGTTTTATAGCTTACTCGCTAATCTTGGCCAACTTGCCAAAACAGAGCACTAACTTGATAAATATTTTCCTTACTCGATACCTAACTTGATAAACCAGTTTCTTAACTCGATGAACAGTGAACTTACTCGATAAATGCACTTCTAACTCAATAAGATACGTAATGAACAGTACCAGATCCGAAAAAAACAGCCTAAAATCCTAGTTTTTCTACCAAATCTAACCTAAAACAACCTATATTATCCCTTGGCGAATGATACCAGTTGTTAGGTCATGATTTCTTAACATATAATCACTAAATCTTAGAGAGAGAAAGTAAGTAGAGAGAGAGAGTGTGGAAGGAACCCTTAATATGAAAATGAAATGAACTTTGATATTGCAAGAGAACCAACACCCTCCTTGGAGGGTTACATCATTATTTATAGTGGAGATCTAGGGCTTCTCATAACTATTACAATATTACACCTCTAGCCCTTAGACCTTTACATATCATGTAAACTTAGCATAAACACTTATAAAACATAACATAAATGTAATATATTGCAACCTAATACAAAACTTAATGACCGACACTTGATTTAACAAAGTGTGTTCCCAACAACCGGTTACTAGTTTTTAGGATAACCTTAATGAACACGGTTCTAGTATTCGGTAACCTAAATGTTAAACCCGTATACTCCAATACCCCGTTTGCGCCCACACACACACAAAAAAAATAAAAATAAAAATAAAAAAAATAAAAAAATGTAATATCATATATGATTTTTTCGACCACGAAAAAAAAACGTGAAAAAGAGAAAAAAAAGATTGTCGAAAGTTTATCAAAGTGTCTGTCTATAGAAAGATAATTAAATGTTCGTTGCGATGGTGTAATTATTTTCACTTAACGATTAACGGTTTAAGAGATATTTAAATTATAAAAAATGGGTGAAATATTAAAATGTTTTTAATCTCAACCATTGATTTCTTTTTAGATGGATGGTGGGGATGAGTCCCTTGGTATGTAAGAAAAGTTTAGTATTTAATATAACTCTCCTCAATTAAAGTATTACACATGAAACTTTTTATACCTTTTATATAAAGAATTGATTTGCACACTCAAAGTTTTGATTAAGACACTTTATTTTGTGCATAACATAGTTGTACAATGTTTATAATGTGCATTGTATATTTGTACAGTAACTGTCTCAATCAAATTATAAAGTGTGCAAATCAATTCCTTTTTATATAAACTTCAACTTTTTGTTTAATACCCCTGCTCAATTCCTTGCCATGATTGTGGCCAGGTTTGAAAATCAATATTGAAAGCCCACCTACCAGATAAGATAACTGGTCAGGCCTGCCCCAAACTACTTTTTTACCATAAGGTCCATAGCAAAAAAACTGGTCTACTAATTAAAGTGGAGATCGAATTTTTACACTTAACTTCTACACGGATCATTTGCCAATTAAAACTTTCTTATGATCAAATGAGAAGAAAACTAGTCTACTAATTAAAATGGAGATCGAATTTTTACACTTAATTTCTACACGGATCATTTGCCAATTAAAACTTTCTTATGATCAAATGAGAAGAAAACTTAAAATGAGAAGAATGAGCAACTATAATCAAGCATAAGAGATGCATCAACTTGAATTAAATGCATCCAATTTTTAGCTAAAAAATATATTATGATGTATCTACGTATATAAGATGCATTTCACCAAATTATACGAATCTTTTGTATTTTTCATCATATGTGCGTCAAATCTTAACTACTTATAATGGAAGAATAGTCAAAGTGAAATGTGAAAAACTGAAATTTCAGTCAATGCCCATTTTACCCTTCTCAAACAATACATGTAAATCGAATCGAATGCCTGTCAATGTCTGTAAATCAAAACAACAATAAACTATTGATGGAAAGTCTGTAAATCCAAACTCCAATCAACTATTGATGGAAAGGATACTATCGAAAGTATATGCCAAAGTAATGAATGGAAAACAAAACTGTAAATCAATGTCTGTCATTAAACATGCTTATACACGGTTGTATTCCATATCTAAACAATTAAAAAACACAAAACCCTACCATTCTTTCAAGAATCCTCTATCCAAATAACACACCATATCCGCAACCATCATAGGTTTGGTGTGGTTTAGTGATTTGGGTGATAGATCTGGCTATTTTGGTGATAGGTCCAGCGGTTTTGGTGGTTTCAGTTGTAGATGTTGTGGTTTCGATTGTGATTCGAGAGCGGGTGGATGTTGTGGTTTTAGTTGTAGATGTTGTGCCAATGATTTTTCTGTCTTCTTCTCCTTGAGAATTTTAGCAGCCGCTGGATCGCCATCGACGTCGAACAAGGATGGTTCGTGTCTCTTTTTACCGCAACTGTAAGCATTATTGAGTTTATAATATCTTGTACTTATTTACATTTGTTAGTTAAATCTGAAGATTCGTTTTTCCTTTTCTCTTTGTAGGATCATTCTCAATGCCATAGCCATGGTTGATTATGATCAAGATGCTGGAGAATCCTGTAAAGATATACTCAAGACAAGAGACGGGATAGATCGTTTAGCTCTTTACCACTCATCAGTTGGAAGGTTTATTTATTACTCTGCTTGTTTTCTTGTTTGGTTTAATAATCTGATGACCTCATATTTGACATGAATATCACTCTTGGGTAAAGATGTTGTGATCTGCATCATTAGCAATCTTATATAATGGCGATATTAGTGAAATATTAAGTAGAAAATATTGATTTTTTTCTTTTGTGTGTTGAGGTTTTGTCAGTTATGTTCTATCTAAATTTGTCACAAATGTCGCATTGTATGCATTGCACCACTTGATATTTGTCTACTGAATATTTTTCAAGGACTTTAACTTCTAAAGCACAAACATTTATGTACCCGAACCATTTAATAATCTATCCTTTAAATTGTATTAGCGATTACAAAACTATGAACCTTATGGTGATCTGAACATATGATGTACTATATATGGCTATCTAGGTTTCCTACTGCACTGGGTGCACTGCTCTACCCCCTTTACGGCCAAGGAGAACTGCCACAAGCCTTTTGCCGTCGTGCTACTGTCAAAGGGTGTCTTTATGTAAGTCATGTCATATTGGCTTACTGGTGGTATTATATGAACTTGCTTTAGTTACAATGCATTTAATTTTTTTTGCTATCGTTTATATATTTTACAGGTTTTGAGAATGCCAATGATATCTGTACTTCTGAACGAGGTTTGTTGAAATAAATTCTTTTTGTATCACCACTATGCTGTTTTTATTCATAATTGTTCATCATTATTTTTTTATTATTTTTCCGGATAGTGGGACTTATAAAGGTGTCAAATTGGTTTCGGGGCAGGAAATAACAAGTGATAAGCTGGTTATGGATCCATCGATTACCATCACATCTTCACTGGTTAATCCTTCTTCAGAAGATGTTTCGAACGTATTTAAAGTTGGAGGTGTCAGTGGCAAGGTGGCACGGGGAATATGCATCACAAAGAGCTCTTTAAAGTCTAATATATCCAGTTGTTTGGTCATATATCCTCCTAGATGTAAGATCACTGCTGAACAGTTATTTTTAAACTTATTGAAACTTTATAGTTGCTTTTTGACTCTGGTCTCTCTTTAGCTCTGTACCCTGATCAGGCTACATCAATTCGGGTTCTACAACTCGGGATCAATATAGCTGTTTGTCCTTCCAACATGTAAGTTCCATATTTACATGTTTTTTTCTTTTAATATGTTACTAGATTAGTATTCTATAAATAACTGCGGAAGACTATTTATCTGACATAGTGCCATACTGGTGGCTACTTTGACTCATTTACTTATGAATGGGTCTATTCGAGTTATGTTTTATCTCTATTGGGTCAAATGTGTATATTAAAGATAGCTTATAAAGGAATGGGTCAGACACGTCAATTAAAAGTGTATTTTTAAGGCATAAAAAAAATCCACCTAATCTGAATCATACACTCAATACACGTGTTGATCTGACCCACCCATTAGTGATTAGCCACCTATAATGTTTTATACTGAATAATATGTTTGGTTGGCACAACTAACATATCTTAATTTACTTTACGTTTCAGGGTTGTTGTCTATTTTTCAGCTTTATGTGATGATGCTCTTGAAGGAAAAAAATATTTGCGTGCGGCAATGGACAATCTTTTTTCAGTACACACCTTGGCCACAGTTGATAGCAGTTCTACTGACCAAACTGACAGTGCAGAAGCGAAGGACAGTGCAGAAGTGAAGCCCACTTTGCTATGGAGTGCATTGTATATACAGGATCTGATTGAGGTGTGATTTTCTTGTTAATCGCACCAACCTATAGCAACAACAAAAGAACCAAAATTTCCAACAGAAGACTTTTACATCTTTATGTTATGCAGTTCAAATGCCTTCTTTAATCATTTGTTCCAAAACTTATCTACCATTTTTTATTTTCAGGGCTCTATCAAATGCCTTCTTTAATCATTTGTTCCAAAACTTATCTACCATTTTTTATTTTTAGGGCTCTATGGGACCTGTGGTTACAACTCCTTCAAAAGCATCTCATTTTGTTTCCTTATAGGTTCAACTTCAAAGGTACCTTATTTTCCTCCGAATATCTTAGCTTATTTCTACATATGTTATCTTGGCTTAATAATAAGAAGTCGTATGGTCTATTATGTCGTTTAGATATAGAGGTGGAAAAATGGGAATGGAACTCTTAAGAAGTTGTATGGTCTATTATCTCGTATAGATATAGAGGTGGAAAAATGGGAGGATGAGGCTGATTTAATAGCGGGTAAATTTTTAGTGCATATTGAACTGGGTCAGACCCATAAATAATTTTCAACGTTTTTTATTGAGTTTTAATAAATATTCAATGTTAAATCATTGCAGTATCAATCTAATTTGTTTTAATATAAAGATTTATGAGGTTTACGCTGAATACACTTTGGACGACTTTGACCCGTTTTCATCTAACATATGGTTTGGTTAGGTTTTTGCTAACTGAAAATGAGCTTTCTTCTCACAAGAAAGCCGAAATAGCTTCTAATTAACATGCTATGTGTTCAAATGAAATGATATGCCATGATTCTAATTTCACATGTATTCGTGGTGTATGATAGCTCTTTCAGAAGCTGTACCCTGATGACGAGTTCTTCCCAGAAACAATCAACACTGAATCATCAGATAAGCTAGATGATGATAGTGATCTTTTGGAATCTTAGTGACAATTGCCTCACTCACGTCGAAATGGCAAAAAAGTAGATACAAAATTTAGAGATGCTTTAGGTAGCGAAAGGCATAGTATGTTGTTTCTGTAATCAACTTTGTACATTGTGTTGTATCATAACTGATAACATAACCCCCTTCTGTGGGTTGGAAATGTGGTTTATCGACCAACTATTTTGTTACTTGAAATATTTAAAAACAATATTCCACTTTTGGATGAACTATGAGCATGAAAGAAAGTTATGCTGAGGTTTGTATAGATTTCATTTTTATTAATTTTTTTGGAGAATCCAAAATAGAGTAGTTCTTAATTCGGCAGAGGCTAATCATTAATCACTTGAATATCATACTGGACAAGATTTGGTTTGTGGTGAGATTAATTTAGCCCTAGCTGTCGGTTTTTCTTGATGTGTTTTTTACTGTACAAATGGTTTGATTGCATGTACTCTTAGGATTTTGATATTTGGCAAATGGATAGATGTGTTGGTGGTTCAAGTCAATTACTGTGCAGATGCAAATGGATAGATGTGATGCACAGACTTAACCCCCTTTGTGTGATAAAGAGGACAACCCATACAATGTTTGGTAAATTGCTATTCATATTCTATTTATTCAGAATTATTGTATGGCCTTTTTTCATGCACCATTACAGTTTTGTGAACAATCAAGTCTTACAATGGTTATGTGAACAATCATGTCTTACAATGGCTTGACTCTCACTTTCTTTGTCGAATTTATAGGTATGTTGATCTAAAGCCTTGTATCACTCCAGTGCGGGCCCATGAAGTGGAGAATGGATAAGTCTACAAAGTCTAGAGTAGTTATCATGATACATTTTGTTGATTTTTTTGATCTTGTATTTTTGTAGTCTGAAGATGTTTAAGTTGATTTCTTTACTTTGTATGTTCTCAAAGCATGTTTTGAGATGCTCATTTGACGATGCTTATGTGGGTATGTCCATACAGATGTTTTTTGCATTTATTATTTGGCTTTTATAAAATTTGTCAGGATATCGTCATTTTACCAGAACATGATGTTGTTTATCATCTATATTTAATATATCTTTCTATATTATTAATACACTGTCTAAAATGAGCATTACTTAAATCTGTTAATTTGTCTTCTAGAGCAACCATTGATGATCCTCTTGGCGTGTCACACCACATGGTTTTATATTTCTGTCAATGAAGTTTAGCACCAAACTAAAATGATGCTCTTAAGTTTTAAATGTTAAAAGTAGATACTTTGTATTATTTTAATTACATTTTTATATTTTTATGTTCTATTTTAAATGTTTCATAAACGCTTACTACAATATCGCATATCGTTAAATATATGTCGCTAGGAATTTCCGTTGCTATGCACGGGTACTCGTCTAGTATATTAATAGGACTACTTTGCATCACTTTACTTCAAAATCACTTTCAAAACTTATTGATATGCATCTAAATAAATAAAAATGCATCTAATTTAAGTAGATTCATCTCAAATATATGATTATAATTAATTTTATTTATTTATTATTATTATGGTTATTATTGTTATTATTATTTACTTTGAATTCAACTTCTTTACACTTTGACTTTTTTCATACTTTATACACGTATGATAAGACATTTTTTGTCTAGAAAATGATTTTATAAGTTTTTTTATACACTTATAGATACAGACACATGGAATTGTGCACCTTTAAAAGAGCGAAAATTTTGACAAACATTTGAGTTACGCGTCTATTAGAAATGTATAGAGAAAAGTGTAAATAATATATTTTTCATTGTGGTGATTGATACCTATTATAGAGGTCCTAGGTTAAAAAAGCTTAGATGGTATATATATTGACGACACGGCATGGCATTGTTTGCCAGGTATTCCACGCAACTGGCATGTGATCGACTATCACATATTCACATGACACTTTCTTGGTGGCTGCTACATAACTTAGGATTCATATGAGAAGTGACATCTTTGTCAAGAAGACTTGGTGCTCCCAAGCATATGGTAAACGTAGAAATTTAATGAATCAAAATGAATGCTACCCCAATAATTCATGACCATTCATTCAATAAAGTACCGACACATAGTACAATAATAACCACAAATATACAATATAAACATACGAGCTTGAATAAAAGAATTTTAATGGAGAACGCTTCTATACTAATTATTTTACTTGTTTCACTCTGCGTTCAGGAAACATTCGGTGCTGAAATTGACCACATTACAGATTCACGCTTCTTAACCGAAGAAGACACGTTGGTATCACCTGCAGGGACTCTTGAATTAGGATTTTTCAGGCCAGATGGAAGCTCTGAGAACAACAGATACCTTGGTATTTGGTATAAGAAAATCTCTGTTAAAACGGTGGTTTGGGTTGCCAACAGAGATATCCCCCTTACTGGGGTATCATCAGGCTTGTTAAGGATCATTAGTCCAGGAAACCTTGTTCTCATCAACAATACCAATACCACTGATGTAATCTGGTCTACCAACACAACATCATCAGGAAATACAATTGTAAACCTTGATGACAACGGAAATCTAGTCATGACGGATGGAAACTACAATAAGATTCTCTGGCAGAGTTTTG
Organism: Artemisia argyi; assembly: GCA_030686995.1. Classification (NCBI taxonomy): domain Eukaryota; kingdom Viridiplantae; phylum Streptophyta; class Magnoliopsida; order Asterales; family Asteraceae; genus Artemisia; species Artemisia argyi. The sequence continues at coordinate 68,867,902 of CM060679.1, read as the reverse complement.
ATTATCCAACTGATACTCTTCTGCCTGGCATGAAGTTTGGAAAAGTGATGGGCAAGGAATGGCATCTGTCATCATGGAAGAGTAGTCAAGATCCAGCTCCAGGTGAATTCACTTGGAGCGCTGACACACGTGGTTATCCTCAGCACGTACTAAGACAAGGTGCTGAAGTTATATTTCGGGCTGGACCATGGAATGGTAAAGGGTTTAGTGGTGATCCGCAGTTCAGTAAGAACACGATCTTTACATACACTATGTTTATTAATGAAACAGAAGTGGCATATTCTTATAATCTAGTAAACAAATTTGTCATATCGAGGTTAACCTTAAAGGTCTCTGGACATCTAGAACGTTCAGTGTGGGTAGAAAATAGCAAAAGATGGCAGGTTACTATAGACTTACCAAAAGATACATGTGATACATACAACACCTGTGGCGCTTATGGAATCTGCAGCAATGAAAAGTCACAAACATGCTCATGCTTGGATGAGACAAAATTTGTGCCCAGAAACCAAAAGAGTTGGGAGACAGCAGACTGGTCTGGTGGTTGTGTGAGGCGCACACCGTTGGATTGCAAAAGTGGATCAGATGGGTTTGTCAAGTATTCAACCAATGTAAAATTGCCAGACACGCAGACCTCCTGGTATAATATGACTATGTCCCTAATGGAATGTGAAAAAATATGCCAAAAGAACTGCACTTGTATGGCGTACGCAAATACTGATATCAGAGGTAACGGAAGTGGTTGCTTGCTTTGGTTCAATGACCTCATAGACATCAGAATATACTCGGAGAGAACGGGTGGCCAGGATTTTTATGTGAGAATGGCTTCCTCTGAAGGTACCTGTCTTTATCTAAGTTAAATGAGATCTCTACTTCTGTATTGTTATTATTATTTAAGTAACAATAAGAGCTATACATCAACATATATATTTATATGTTATCACGTAATCTTGCTAGTTTCTCTCATGTTTGTTATGTATCCGTAAATTAATAACGGTGTTATTAATATGTTCATACTATATATGTAGTTGCTCAATCAGTTTTCAGAAAGGACTCAAAGGAGAGAGGAACAAACATCAAAGTCATCTTAATTGGAGTCATTCCGGGGGTTCTTATAATAGGCTTAGGCACATGGTTATTATATGCTTGTAAAAAAAAATATTATTCACAACCGATCGAGGAAGGTAAGAAAATTGCCCAATTTTTGTGATAAAGTGATATTTGTGTTAAATAGTTATGAATAGTCTGAACATCAGGGGCATAGCTTTGTCAGTTTGAAGTTATTTGCCAAATGAATGCACAGGGGTATTGTTGAATGTCACTGAAAGCCATACAGAATCCATGGAGCTACCATTGTTTAGCTTCTCTATAGTAGCTAAAGCTACTGCTATGTTTTCACCCGATAATAAACTTGGAGAGGGTGGATTTGGAGCGGTTTATAAGGTAAGCAAAGAATTTGTGAGAATTCGGCTTTATAAGTAAGACTTATATACCGCGTTCTAAATATAATATACTTGAAGAGGGTGTATTTGACATTTTGACTAAAACTCTTAAAGCCACATTCTACTTCATCATACATATAACAAGAACATGAATATATGGTAAATCTGTACGCATGCCACTGATACAAAAAGTTATGAATGGAATTTACCTTTGCATTTAGTACATTTATTCATATTAAAATTTTGGTGATCTTTAGGGTATGCTAGAAGGAGGGCAAGAAATAGCAGTTAAGCGTCTATCCCAGACTTCAAGTCAAGGAATCGATGAGTTCAAAAACGAAGTCATCTTCGTTTCAAAACTTCAGCACCGAAATCTAGTCAAGCTGCTAGGATGTAGCATTGAGGGAGACGAGAAGTTGCTGATCTATGAATACATGCCAAACAGAGGCTTAGACTCGTTTATATTTGGTCACTTATTTATTTAAGTATTTAACAATAGGAATAACCCATAAACTGTAACTATGGATAACCAAACCTAGATGTTGGGCATGCACATAATATGCGAAGCACACTCCTTGATTGGACCAAGCGGTTCAACATTATCAAAGGAATTGCTCGAGGGCTTCTTTATCTACATCACGATTCACGGTTAAGAATCATCCACAGAGATCTTAAAGCTAGCAATATTTTACTGGATATCAACATGAACCCTAAGATATCAGACTTTGGGATAGCTAGAAGCTTCGGTGAAAATGAGACTCAAGGAAACACAAGGAGAGTTGTTGGTACATAGTAAGATAAAACATTTAACTTCGTATATATTCATTCTTTTGTTTTTAATGAGTTTATTATTTGACACTTATAAACTATTTCTGGATGCAGCGGTTACATGTCACCAGAGTATGCGCTTGATGGCCTTTTCTCAACGAAGTCAGATGTATATAGCTTTGGTGTTTTGGTGCTAGAGATTGTTACTGGGAAAAGAAATAGAGTCGTTTATACTGAGCATAACGATAATCTTATTGGATATGTAAGTAGCTACCTTTATTTTTTACATATAGTGCTCTATTGTACAGTCTCATGATTAATCGCACATTATCTAGGCATGGAGGATGCATAGTGAAGGCAGATCAATGGAACTCATTGATAAAACCATAGCTGAATCAAGCAATCCATCTGAAATTTTAAGATCAATCGAAGTGGGGTTGTTATGCGTTCAACAAAGTCCTGAAGACAGGCCAGATATGTCATCAGTGGTTCTGGTCTTAGGCACTGAGGGTGCATTGCCGAAACCTAAGCAGCCATCATTTTTCACAAAAAAGAGCTTCGATGGTGCTGATTTCTCTTCAATCTCTTATCCAACAAGCTCAACCAATGATTTAACTGTTACAGAGATAGTTGCTCGGTAGAAAGCACGTAATGAGCTTCCACTATATATTTGTGCATTCATTATTTTTCCGTAGGACAGAATAATTTATGGTTGTTACGGGTATTTTACGTATATAGGAAAGCAATTAGTGAGTTCATATGAACTCGAGCTCAGCGAGTCAGCGTCCTTTGGCTAAGCTAACAAGAACTTAACTCGATACCTCGATCCGTCTTCATGATGCAAGATCAGGGAATATTTGATCTTGATTTTAGTGGTGTCTTTTCTCTCCTATCTCTTCTCTTCTTTTCCTTTATAAAATTAACTCGAGAACACATCAACCCTCATCACTGCCGTCACCACCATACCCACCACCACTTTACCACACTGCCACCAGCAGGGCTGGCTCAACCTTCACGGAGGCCTAAAGCGAAGTTTTAAAATGCGGCCTTTTTATCAAAGTTATTTGTCGAAAAATTGTTTTTATCAAATTATTTTTCTAGGTTTTCTTGATTCAAAATATTTGATTGATTTATAGAATTGATATGGTATAACATTTCATTTTCAGACGATAAATGAGCTAATCTTTCCTATGACATTTTTATTTTAACTGATTTTTAGTTTTTTTGTCTTGAAAAAATTCTTTTCACTGAAGCAACTGTTACATTATTGTATACAGAATATAATCATTAGGGAAAGAATTTAGATTTCTAATATAGTTAAGTATATCGGTGTGGCATTTTGCATGTATAATTTCTCTCGAAACTCTTAGTTTTTAAAATAAATCTATGGAGTTAATATTCGAGCAATTGTCGTGGCTTAAAGAGCTTAAAATGTTAAGACAACTATCTTCTAACCTGGTATTATTAAGTGAATTTAAATTTTCAATGCTAAACGAAAACTAAAAATACCTTTATACACTCTAAATTGGTCAACTCTACTATCAATTGATGATATAGTTTGATTTACACTGTATAAGATATATTTAGTTCTAAAAATTGTTGTGCCAAATTTTTTAGTTTTCTTGTCAACATTGTCAACATATTTTCTATTTCTTTGGACGAAATTAAACTATGAGTAAATCCTTTATCTCTACATTTTTTAGTGAAGGAAACAAGTCCTTCTAATTGTTTAATAGCATCATTAATACAATTTACTTTTTTGTAAATTTTTATTAACAGAACTGATTACAAACATGTCATACCAAATAACCATTCCTAACAAAAATCAAAATTTCCTAGTTCAACTCTAGCTACACTCTTTGAACCGCATTTTGTTTTAGATTGGTGCAAACTTTACTCGATGCATAGGCATCTCTTCTTGGATTGATATCTTTTTGTAGTAGTGTGTTTATGATAAATAGATAACGAATTGAAAATTAAATTTTGGATATGATAAAGTTTTCTTCCCATCTTGTAGGGGATAAAGAAAATAAAGTATATATACTTTGTAGTTTGTACTGCTCCAAAAATATCAGAAGCTTTTGAACAAAGAAATAGCCATGTTACACGCAGTACTAAGGGGTGTTTGTTTCGGCTTATATAACCGGTTTATGGCTTATATGGTTTTATGCTTATGTTCATAAGCTCACATTTTGTGGCTTATTAATACTTTTCGGCTTATATAAAAGTTTAATATGTCATAATAAGCTTATATAAGCCGAAAAGTTTCAAAATAAGCCACTGTGAGCTTATAAAACGTAAGTCCAAAACCAAACAAGCCATAAGCTGACTATATAAGCCAAAACAAACACTCCCTAAATCTAAACAATGACGACAAAAAAAAAAAATTAAAATAAAATAAAATTGTACCTTAAGATGCTTTACTTTTCATAATTAGACTTAACATCATATATTGGATTATTTAACATTTAAGCTGACAAGTTGTAGCTTAACAGCTAAAGATACTTTACTTTTCATAAGCTGACCAGTTGTAGCTTAACAGCTAAAGATACAAAGGCTTAAGATTTTGGATTATTTAACATTTATTAGCTAATTTGAGCCTTATATGATCTGATCTTTAAAGTTATCGGCCAAAAAACATAAGACTAAGGGCCCGTTTGGTTGGATACTATGAGAATGAGACTATGACTTTGAAAGTTATTAATTGTGTTTGTTTTGTGAGCCCAGTAATGAAGTGGGTATATCATAGTCATAGATTCATTACACACCAATTTGGTGTCTATGAAATCTATTCCCGTGGGTCCTTCTTTTTTCCACTATAAAACTCAAATATCTTCACACTTTTTCATACCATATTTTCTTATCCAAACATAAACAATCATAATCATACACTTTTTCACATCTATTGTCATTATACCACATACTAAATCCGATACCCATTGTCATTCCTAACAACAAACCAAACAGGCCCTAAATTTAAACATATACAAGGTCATAGAAAATCAGGGCCCTTTAAAAATTGAAGGCCTAAAGCTCTAGTTTATTTGCTCTAGTTTTGCTTGCTTTACCCTTGAGCCACTAGTGACCACCACCGTACCCACCACCACTTTACTACACTGTTATCAACTAGGCCCTACTTTTATAATCATCATCAATGTTGATAAAAGGCTACTACATACTCACTTCACCATCTGATTTTTTCACATACCATAAATAATTTTTGTTATTGCCCATTATAATAAACAACACCGCTATTTGACTTTGAGTGCCCTTCTTCTTTCCACCAGTCAACACACCCCATATTATATATTTTTTTTTTCCTTTTTTTAACTTACAAAAAATCTTATTCAAAGCCCATCACATACTCAAAAAATCAAACATAGATCAAATTCACAAACAAAAAGTAAAAAACAAATAGAAAAAAAAATAAAATAAAATAAACCTTCTTTTTAGGATCAGCCATGAGCTCCATAGACCCACTTCCAATATGAAAACCCGTTAATAATCGAGTCTAGTCCTCTCTCAAATTCAGGAAAATACAACGGCGGCTGAGTTGATAGAAGCTGTGAAAACACCTGTTGAAGCTAATGAGTAATTATAGTTTGGTTGTTGTCCTTAACAAAATCTGTTTTGTGTTCCTCTTGCTATTTTATCTGTGTGTAATTTGCACTTTTTTGTATTGAAACCATGAAACACGTATGATCTCAAAGTGAGTGACGCAGTCTCGATACAAGACTAAGTGGAATTTGTTGCAAGCCACAACCATCCATCTTGAAAAACGAGCCACAACCACCGTGTCACCAATCACACAACCGTCATGGAAAATGAGCCACAACGACCGCCGCTCATCTTGTACAGTTAAGGTTTTAAAAGTAAAATTTGTTTTAAGATTTTAATTTGGTTAGGAAGTGTTTTATGGTTAAAAATTGGGTTAAGAGAAAGTTTGCCAAAATGTTAACTCTAGGTTACTACGGAGTAATTGATAGTGATAAAAAAAGTAAATAAATAAAATAAAATAAAATAATAATAAAAATAAGAAAAATTTATAATAGGAGAGAAAATTTTTTAATGGGAGATGCATATATTTTTGTTTGTGTATCTGAAACGAATGATTGTGGTTTCTTCTTATTATTCTTATTTTAATTTTTTTCTTGATCCTAACTCTAAAGTTTAAAAAGTTACAAATACTTTGGTTTCTAGTTACATAATTTACTAAACCTTTTAAATGATGGCATGACTTATTTTTTAAGTACAAAACGATCTTTTTCGTTAGCCGTGTTTTACGGATTTAGTTTCTACACTGCTATTTCTGTTAGTTTGACCGTTTTTATTCATTTTCGTATGTTTTTACCCGTTTTTATATGTATTTACCCGTTTTTATACGTTTTCATAGGTTTTTATATGTTTTCATACGTTTTTATCCGTTTTCATACGTTTTATCCGTTTTGTTCATTTTTTTACGTTTTCGTCCATTTTTCATATATTTTTATACATTTTCGTCCGTTTTATACGTTTTCATCTGTTTTTAGTCTTTTAGTTACATTTTCGCCCGTTTTCATACGTTTTCATTCGTTTTTATCAAGGTTATAAATAGCGTGAGGCGTGGCGTGGCGGCGAAGCCAGGCCTCAAGCTATACTAGCTATAGCGAAGCTATAACGTTTTTTGAGGCGTGACCAAGGCGGCATAATTTTTTTTATAGATTTATATATTTATATCATATTTCATATATATATATATATATATATATATATATATATATATATATATATATATATATATATATATATATATATATATATATGGGGGGCCTTTATTTTCAGAACCCTGTTAAGTGCGGGAACTGCGAGAACTCCTCTAGACCAATGTGATTTTTTTAAATAATAAAGATTATTATTTAATCCAAAGGGTATTATAGTAAAAGACAATTTTTATATTATTTAGAATTTTTTTTTATTAAATCCCGTTTTTATATATCATAATTTTCGGACTTTTTTTTTTTTTTTTTTTTTTTTTTTTTTTTTTTTTTTTGTGTGTTTCTTTGCATGCATGTTTCTAGAAAGTCAAGGTGCACATGTTTTTCTTTTAAATAATATAAATTTACATGTGTTTTTATTATACACTAATTTAAACTTCAAATGAGTTTTACGTAAAAATGTAATTGCACATATGTTTCTACCGTATATTCTATAAACTTCTTAAATAAAAAATTATAGTCGTAATCTTTAAATTATTACAAACCAAGAACATAATATAATACACAAATTTTTATATCAAGTGAAATACAAATCAAATATATCATTTTGAATATACATATGTACGCCTTCTAAGAACATATATGTACAAAACATATGTATTTGAAGTTTTTCATCACATTCTTTCGAACATGGATGCACGTCTTTCAAGAACATGCATGCACGTCTTTGAAGAACATACATGCACGCCTTCCAAGAACATGTATGTACTTCCAGTTTCTCATCAAATTCGTTAAAACATATATGCACGTCTTCCAAGAATATACATGCACGCCCTCCAAAAACATATATGTACTTCTTCTCATCAAATTCATTAAAACATATGGCACGCCTTCATATCTTTTAAAAAATCGCAAATTATCTTTATGTGTTGTCCACCCACTTCTAGGTCTTCAATGATATCATCATCTTCATCTAAAACAAGTATACATGAAAACAATTAGACCACAAAAAAATAAGAAGCGAAATTTAATCATAACTAGCATAACATAGATGCACAATCTAAAACATAGATGCATAACTCTTTCACATATGCACAATTTTTTTCATTCATTTTTACCAACCATAAAACACAAATGCGCAATATAAAACATATATGCACACCCCTTTCAACTATTATTTTTATACAAAACAACAAATTAAACTAAACGAATAACATTTATAAAAAAAATAAAAAAAGCTTCGACAAATTAAACTAAAATTATATATGAATATAATGAATCTTATAGCCTATATACAAAACTAAGACTAAAATAAAAAATGATTTAATAAGATTGATACAGTAATGTTTATGCAAAAAGGTGGTTGATGTCCTGAATTAATGTGCGGCTTTTAATCCTTTAGTTCATAGATCAATATAAGGTATTTCTTAATAAATCAATTGGGTGATATTTAAAACTACAATAGGTGTTCATTGACATACTAAAAAAACGAGTCTACAAGAAATTCCAAAAGTATACACAACAACAAGCCAAATAACTACTCAAGTTTACATCTAGAAACATAGACTAACGGCTCAACCTCCTTTTCTTTTCATACCCTTATATATATTTATAAAATTATTGAAAAATAACCGAATCAACCAACACAATGCATATACCTGTTGGAAAAAAAATTACAAAAAATTGTATAAAAATGATTTGCAATGGTATGACACCATTCGACACATATAAACGTATAAGTTATTTTTTATATTATTATCAAACTGAGATTTGAATCCATATTGCAAAAATATATTTTTCATTAAACAATACATATAAAAATGCTAACCTTTTTTTTGCAAACTCGGAGTGGATGTTTCAAGTTTTATATTCTAAAATGAGAATCAGGTAGCAAATCAATGTCGGGTTTACATTGATTTTCCTTCTATTATCCAGCGAACAACATTGACAGGATGAGAGAGCAACGAACAAGATTGACAGAATGAGAGGGCGGCGGCTAGGGTTTCTTAAGAAAAAGAAGAGTGCGTGTGAATGTTGAAGTGATTTTAGACTTGTAACTGATTCCTCGTATTAATATAAATGAGTTTTTGTTTATTTTCAACATATTTAAAGATACCCTATAATACCCTTTTACATTTTGTTAAATATAATTTGCTTTCAATTTAATTACAAAACTGCCACATTTATTATTATCCATTGATCTTCTAATCCAAAGGCTAAAAAAGAGTTCTCGCAGTTCTCGCACTTAAGAGAGTTCTGAAAATAAAGTTACACTATATATATGATACATCAAGTTTACAAAACGCGTTATACATAAGAAATAAACTCAAAAATCTAAACTATTATTGCATTTTTCGTCATTTCTTTAAATAAAACCTTCTCCGTGAGAGTAAACTGCTAAAAGATAAAATGTAAAAACCTAAAAACTACGGTATAAAATATCACATTCACATATTGACATTCACTTGTTATACTATCTTTTAGCATTTGATTTATAAAGTTAGCCCAAGCCCAAGTTCCTTCTAGCCCAATAATAGTAAATTACTAAATCGTACAAAAACTTCAAAATAAAGCGTCACGCTTCACGCTATAGCACGCCTTACCACGCTTTTTCGTGCTTCATAACACGCTACGCCGTAAGAAGACGCCTTGGCCTGTTTCGTAACGTGGAGGCCACGCCTCGCGCTATGGCGCGCTATTTAGAACCCTGGTTTTTATACGTTTCGTCCATTTTTATACATTGTCATACGTTTTTATCCATTTTAACTATTCTTAACTGTTTCAACCATTTTTTCCGTTTTTATATATTTTTATCTATTTTTATACGTTTTCTTACGTTCTCAAATGTATTAACCCATTGTTATACGTTTTTGTTCGTTTTTATACGTTTTCATCCGTTTTTTACTTTATCATACGTTCTTTTCCATTTTTGTAAGTTCTTATATGTTTCTCTATGGTTTTGTACACATTTGTACATATTTATACGTTCTTGTACATTTTTATACGTTTTAGTACCTTTTTATACATTTTTTTATGTTTTAATGTGTTTTGGGTTTTGTACATTTTCTTGCGTCTTTATACGTTTTTTCTGTTATTAACCTTTTTATATGTTTTCATATCTACAAAAACGTACAAAAAAGTAATAAAACGTACAAAAACAGACAAAAACATAAGAAAACTTATAAGAACGAAATAAAACGTATGAGAACGTTAGAAAATGTATGAAAACGGATGAAAGCGTATAAAAACGGATGAGAACGCATAAAAATGGAAGTAAACTTATGAAAACGGACGAAAACGTATGAAAATGTTAGGTTACCATTTTACAACATAACCACTAAGATTTCTAGAGAGAGAAAGTAAGTAGAGAGAGAGAGAGAGAGAGAGAGAGAGAGAGAGTGGAAGGAACACTTAATATGAAATGAAAGACTAATGATATTACTAGGTGAACCAACACCCTCTAATGAGGGGTTACAAGTCTATTTATAGGTGTAGTCTAGGGCTTCACCAAACTATTCAAATATTACAAACTAGGCCCTTAGACTTTTACCAAACCTATAAACTTAGCATAAAACTTTATAAAACATATTAATTCACTAACGTACTAACTTAATAATGCAACCTATTACAAAATTCAATGACCGACACTTGAAATAATAAAGTCTATTCCCAACAATCTCCCCCTAAGTGTTGGTCATCAAAGGTTGCACGACGTCATCATCTTCTATACTTTGACTTTGTAGTTGACGTCCTCAAAAATAGTTAGCAAAATCATTTCATCGTTCTTTGTACTTCGTTCTTTGTTGATGTGATGGTGATCATGTTATGAAGTTGTCTGCCGATCGTCAATTCTGTATCTATGGTGGTTGTCCGCCATTCCAAAATGCTCATACATCTTTGGACTTTGACTTTTGAAAGCACGAAGTTCCTTTGCATACTCTAAGATCTTTAGTCTTTATACTTTGCAAATTCGTTTTTTTGGCGTAGAATCTTTCTTTGAACTTTGTGGTACTTAGATCTTTGGGGGAGCTTTCATTTGCTTCAAGATGTATGTATGAGCATGCTGGAATCTACCATCATGGAGGTGATGTACCTGCAGGTAAACAGTTAGCAATAATCAACCGGTACTTACAGATAAGGAATTAGAACTCGTCAACAGCATAGTGAGAAGACTCTTTCTAACCCTTATCAAGGTTGTTCCCATGTCAGATACCCCCGAAGGAGCTTACGAGACCTACTAAGTAGCTCAATGACTGGGTGAGTCGCTGGGGATCACTCCACGACTGTAGACCGCTAAAGAACCACCGCGAACACTAAGCGTAACTCGAGTGGGGTTACCGAAGTGACCTGCTGTCAGGGCTGTTTGATGTTGACCCTGGCAGGAACAATCATTGAGAAAATACATTTGTAATTCTCTCATAAACGTTCTCGGCAGATTGCTAAGATCTGCGAAGGACTCGTTAATTTACAGTTGTTGCCCATTGATGTAGAACACCAGTTGTAGAAATACTAAGTATTCCTAAGAGATCTTTGATGTATCTCATGGCTCTAGACTCGATAAGTGCACACTTAGGTTTCCTATGCGGAGACTAGGGAGGGGTCTCCTGCTTCAATATCAACCATCTCTAAGAGATAAGTCGATAGATTACACTGGTTCCCCGTGAGAATGAAACAAGCTCTTTTAAGAGAACTTGAGTCGTTAAGAAGGTTTAGTGCATTGTGTCACTGGGTCCATGACGACTTTATCTTCAATACCGGTGTTGCCTTAGCAACAACCAGTAGCATACGAATTGAACCCGGTGTCTACCCTAAGGTTGAACATATGGAGGGCTATTTCTTTTCACCCTTTTCTTTACTTTTCTTTTTAATTCTTCAACTCCTTCTTTCCCCTTTCATTATTTTCTCCTTTTTTTTCATATCATACCTAAGGACTTTGTTGAGGAAACATGATTAAGATCTCTTTATGTTTTAATGATGACAAATAAACCATCGAAACACATAAAATAACAAACGTTAGCTCAAAATCGCCGGAGCCAATGTTTGCTCCTGGCGCGCTGCCCGCGCGTCAACGTGCGGGTGACGCGCAAGGAGTCTGTATAGTTCCGTGCGAATTTTGAAAGTCGGCTTTCCCCTTACCCGAAAAATGTGGATCTTTCAATACAGGTATGAATATGTTATGTGCTTAACTAAGAACACTCGAAACGAGTTTTGAGATTTGAGAAATCCCATTTTTAATACACCCATTTACGGGAAAAACGCCAACTCATGTTTTCTAACTACCGCCTCTAGCAAAGGCTTTTCTAAACTTAGGGAGCTTGTATAACACGTAACATCGTGTTGAAGCATCCATATGCTCATATCCCGTGCTTACATCTTCTCTAATTACGTAACGGGTTTACTCCCTTATTGGTCGAACTAAGTCAAAGGTCACTTTGCGTAAATGCATCCTTTCCCACTTGGGTTATGCTTTACATCAAGGCAAAGCACTTAACTTTTTTGAACCAAGGTATTAGTTGAGAACGTCGAGTCGTTGAAAGTCACGAGATATGAAACTATGGATTCTCGACATTGTGTTACTTGAACTTATAAGTAACCTATGATTTTCTCAACTTATAATCTTAATTGTCTAAACCTTTTCTTCTTAATGACAATTAGATTATGTCTTAATCCTCTCTTAATCTCATTTATGCATAAGACAAAACCAATCATATCCAATCATATCTAAATCAAATATTCTCTTACACAATCTCTTACACCCTTACATATTCCCTTACACACTACATCTCAACCATCCATTCCCTTACAACACATCCCAACCCTTTATTTTCAACACATGGGGAATTGTTTGAAACCCTAATGAGGCTCCTCCCATCCTAACCATTGATTTCAAATTACAACACATCACAGCCATCCATCCAACCCCTCATCTCTATATCACCACATGGGCTTGATCTCAACCATTGAATTCAAATCAAACACATCTCAACCATCCATCCAATCCCTCTTCCCTATACCACCACATGTGATTGATCACAACCATTAAATTCAAACTAAACTCATCTCAACCATCCATCCAATCTCTTCTATCTATACCATCACATGGGTTTGATCCTCATCCATCCATTTCAAATGAAACCATCTCAACCCTCCATTTCTCCTTTTCCCCCCAAGCAAAGCATATTCCTTGGAATATCCTTTCTTAACCCTAACCTAGGCAAGTGAGATCTTAGCCATCCATCTCTAATGAGATCATCTCATCCATCCACATTTCTCCACATGCCAAATTGTTTGAAAACCAAGGGAGGCTCCCTTTGATCCTAGCCATCCAATTCAAACCATTTCATCTCAACCCTCCATCACATTCTTCCCCCCAAGCATTGGAATATTCCTTGGCATATTCTTTCTCTCTTTTCTATGCAATGTGAGGAGATACACTTCTACCCTTCCATATTACCCAATCTACACTTTAAACCCTTGGTAATTTGGTTTCTCTTTAAGCACTTCACAAATGATTTCCAAATTGGCTATTTGAGTTGGTAAACCTTAGAATGATTAATGTTAAGGTTTAGTATGAAGTACAATTGGGGGTTTAGCAAGGATAGGTATTTGTAAGATCCAAACACCCAACACTTGGGAAAACGTTATAGACGCCTGGCGCGCTGCCCGCGCGTTGAAGCACGGGTGACGCGCTGGCCTCGGTAAAATTTCCCAAGTTTGGGTTCTTGGCCTATAAATACCACCCTTGCCTATTGTATTCCTTACCCCTTGCCATTATTCTTTTTCTCTAGATTCTTTCTCTCTTAACACTCTCAAATCTCTCAATCTCTAATCTTGTGTTCTTGATTTCCACACTAACATCTTTGGAAGAACACATCTACTTGCAAGGGAAGAATCACAAGAACCTAATCCACTCTTGTGATTGTGTCGAGGGTCTTCTTTCTTATACCCTTTCTACTACAATCGAGTCTCTAGGTTAGGTTAGGACTTGATTGAACATTCATTCATTCATTCATTCAATTGTTTGTAAGGGAAGTCTTGTGTCTTGGTGACCAAGCCTAGATCATTGGGGTTTGATACTTCCGGGTGGAAGTCTTGGTAGAGATCTTTGTGATCCTTAGGTAAAGTCGAATCGTGAGATTTTTTTGGGTGGTTTTCGAGGGCGGAATACCGTTGGTGAGTAACTCCTTCTTTGTGAGCATCGATATTGGTGAATATCGGTGGAGTAAATTGTAACGGTTTATAGTCCACCGAAAGGATTATACTAGTGAATAGTATCGGAGTCGCGGATTCGCAACTGGACGTACGGATGGTATAAACCCCCCATCCCGAACCAGTATATATCGTTGTGTTCTTTACTTGCTTTATATACTTAGGTTGTGATAGTGGTTGCTGGATTGATTATACAACCACTTGGTTTTCTTTTGGCTTAAAGTTTTTTTAAACTTCTAAAAAGCCGAGGAAACCGTATTCACCCGCCCCCCTCTACGGTTCTACAGACTTCTAATTCTAACTATTGGAGATGTCCTTGGGTAGATCCCTCCAGCTCTGGCGGATCATAGGACGGTTTTCCCTAACCTTAGTCACATTATAACTCCATGACTATCCTATAATTGCCATGAAACCTTTGATTGAAAATCTCTCAAAGTGTTTGTGATTTTCAAACATTTTGTTTAACACTTTGAGAGTTTTGTGTTTACTTATGAAGGGCTCCCCCTTCACATGTCCTCATGTGTATTTAAATAAATTTGCACATGCGGGAGGAGCAAGCACTTTTTGAATTGATCCACTTTCAGTGAACAAGACCGATTTGAGACACGCTTACATCACTAGTTAGACTAGCTTGAAGTTATTACCCGTCCTGGTCAAGTCCACAGAAAGTTTCTCGAAACGGTACATTTCTACTAGGACAAATCCTTTTCGAGACACTCTTACGTGGCTAGTTAAAGAGTTCCATTGTCAGCTTTTAGGTGACAACTAGCTCTAGTAACTAACTTGATGTTATTACCCGTCGAGGAAAAGTCTTTTCGAGATTACTAACTTTTATGTTTCGTCAATTCTTGGGTGAATCTGAGTCTAGCTCGCATGAGATTTGACTTTTAAGCAACATTGAACTTTCATATTTTAATCACTTTTTCTTTTCCCCCCCTCAAAAATAGCATATGAGATGTTGTTTTTGATAAACTTTTGATTAAAATATGCTTTTTGAGTCTTATGGGGAGATATCAACAAGAACTTTTGTTTTTAAAACGATGAGTTTTTCAAGTGCTCCCCCTCAACAAGTGAATACTCATTGAGGTGAAATACTTGTATTTTAAGCAGAATTATGAAAATAAGAAAATGTTTGATTAGTTCTACTCAAAAGTAAGAAGCCTTCGCTCCTTATATAAGGATTGAGGCACTGATGCGTACCTCAGGGTCCTTTTATTACAAGTGCGGGTTGTACACTGTTATGTGTGTACAAGCCAAAGTTATTGATGAAGAAAATTATGATGAAACAAAGGTAATGTTATACCAAAATGATCATACTCGAGGAGTATCCGGACGGCGGTAAGTGAGAATATCGGGAATCGGTTCCCTTGCTCCAATCAAGCTCTCCAATCTGTGTATCTGTTCCATGAACCTTAACTTCTGATCAATCCTAGCCATGAACTTGAGTGCTTCCTTCACATCCCTACTTCTCCATCCCACGTTAATCCCACTATCATGTTCTTTGAGTTTTTAATTCAACTTAATTCTGACATACTTAAGAGTCTGATCCCCGAACTTATGAACCTCTTCATATCTCATGAATCTGTACCCATCCCTTAACGGATAAACAACTCCAAAGGGTTTGTTGTTGAAGATGAACGGTCGAGGGTGCTTGATGCCATGAATATGTTTTTGTGGAGCAGTAAAGTTGAGTGCTGTCTGATAACGTTCGACTCCTAATTGTGCATCTTCTACTCTTGCTTTGATGATAGTTTGACGCATAAATAGCAAAATAGAGTTGATGATGTCATTGATATTGCGTATTTGAGTGCGTATCAAAAATATACACAAAGTAATCGTGAGTGGAATTTACAAATTAACCTTTAGGAAAAGATTAACTTGCGAAAACTCGTGAATACAATATATATATGTGATACCGGGTAAGTGATTACCCGGGTTGTGTCCCAACGAGGTGTGAATGGGTAATATCGTGTGAGGTTCGAGATTAAAATGCTTGTACGGAATGGTTGAGAGATTATTTGGTATTATGGAATTACGATAAATTGCAAATAACGTACGAAAAATAAAATATACGTAACTAAAATGCAAATTCAAACGAGGAATGAAAATTAAACTTTAAAAACTACTTAAAAGACTACGGGAAACATGATAAGGAAATTGGAAAATCCTAAAACGTTAGCTAAACTAAAACCGCAAAAGTTAACTTAAAGTAACATGCGAGCGCGCGAATAAAAACGTGAAATTAATGCTATGCTAATCCTACGGGCATGAAATTAAGCTTCCTACGTACTAGATGACAAAAGAGATTTTGAGAAAAAAGAAAATTATTTTTTTGCTTTTTTAATTAATTACTATTATTTAAAAACAATTTAAACTAAATTAAATTATAAAAAAAATACTAAAACGAATTTTAAAAATTTGGAAAATTTTTGGAAATTAAATAATACTAAAACTAACCTATTAAAAGTAAAAAGATGAAATAAGCAGTTAAAATAAGCTAGAAATAAGCAAGGCTAAAAGCTGAAAATGATATAATCAAACAAAATTCTATATTAAAAAATTAAACTAAGGTAAACATTAACAATAACAATTAAGTGGAGCAGCTGGTATGGGGTTTGTTTGTGTTCGTTTGGTGTGAGTGAGATGGCCCAGGTTCGAGTCCTAGGCTTTGCAATTTTTTCTTTTATTTTTTTTAAAAATCTTTTCGCACAAACTTGCAAACCACATGAAAATAAGCAATTTTTATAACTAAGACTTTTCATGAAAACTTAAAAATAAGCTGTTTAAAAAGGAAATTGGCAACAGTTGGTGTAAGGCTTATAAACAATGAAATTTAGGAAATTCTACACACTATAATGAGGGACAAAAAGCTAGACTTTGGCTAAACAAGACTAATGGCCGAATAAAGGGTCCTGAATAAGCTAAGGGGAACATAATAAGCAGTATGAAAAGCAAATAAAAACAAATAAAAGGGAAAAGGACAAACAGTTTACATTAAAGCTAGTGAATTAGTAGGAAATATTAAAAGTTAATCCAAGGGACATTAAAAGCTAAACTAAGGATGCAGAAAACTAGGGAAGTTAGGGGAGAACCTAGATAAGCAAATAAAATCAAGATTAAGCAGTTTATAAAGAGCCAAAAGCAAAAAAAAAAAAAAAAAAAAAAAAAAAAAAAAAAAAAAAAAAAGCATGAAAAGTAAAGGGGGCAATTGAGCAACAGCAGCCCTAGGGGGGCTACTTTGAGCTAATGCACGAGCTTAATTTCAAAAGCTAAGATCCTAGAAAGTTAAAATACATCAAGCTTATGCAACTAGCTAATAGTAGACCAAAGCTCAGACCTTAATGAGCTTTCTAGGAGCTTATGAAAGTAACTATGAATAGGGACAGTGGAGATATGAGTGCAGGTCTGCTATCCCAAACCATCCATTTGCAAACAAAAAATAAACAAAGAAATAAGCCACGAATTACAAAGTAAGCTAAAATAAACAAGTCCTAACCTATGAACTAATAGTAAATTGGAGATTAAGACCTAAATCCTACTAGAACTATACTAAAAACAGGATCGAAGGGGCTGATGCAGCAGGTTCAAAAGGCACTGAAGGAGTTGAGGGAGCTCAAAATAAGAGCTCGGATAATTATGCAAAGGTCTTTATGCTAACTGCTATGCTGATGGTACACCTACTTTTAATCTAACGAACAGGCTGAAAATACCAAAATAAGATTAGAACAATGAACACTAAGCTAATCACTAATTGTAAAACTACAATTCAATCCTAAATCCTGCTGAAGCTACACTAAAACAAGATAAAAAGGGAGGATTGGAACTGATCTGATGATGGAATGGGTAAAAAATGGGTAAGGAAACAAGTGGATTTGACCCACAAAAGGTCAACTACAGTTATGAACGCATAAACTATCCTAATGGTGACTGAAGTGGAGCAAAATAATCAACTAGTTACCCTAAGCTAAAGCCTATCCTATGTGCTTAAGTAAACACAGTTTTGAAGAGGTAAACTCTATAAAATCAACCGAAATCCTACACTCTAAATGAAACTAAGGAATTTAACTCTTAAACTACTGTTATATCTGAATTGAAGCTGATGCAAATTGATTATGAAAATAAGAGCGACCCAAAACACATCAAAACTAGCTTGTTCCAAACACCCCTTAAGGGATGAACTGCTATGAATTTTGAGCTAAACAAACCAATATTAAGCTGAAACTTTGAAAGGTAAATGATTAAACAACTAAAGTAAATCATAAGAAACAGTTTTGGGAAGTAAACAAACAAGAACTTGAAAATGAGCAATAAAAGTGAGAAAAAGTAGTTTAGAAAAACAGCTGGAAATTTGCATTAATCAAACAAAAATTACAAGCGTTTAGGAAAATGTAAACTAAGAAAACATTAAAAGGTCAATAATTCTTCTAAAAGCATGAAGAATTCGACAATTACAAATGTGGCCTAAGGCCCTCATTTATACTAGCAAACTAGGGTTTCATCTCTTCTTCACTTTAGTGTTTCTTCACTGAGATACAAGCTGAGCTGGACACTTTTGTGCTTTCTTTGGATGTCACCTAAACCACAGGATCATCTTGGGGACCAATCTTACAATCACATCCATTGGATGCATCTTTGGGGCTTTCTATCACATGGACTGATGAGGTGGAGGAGGTATCATGTGAAGGAGTGGGATTGGTAATGGTGAGGGGGGTTGCTTTTGAGGAGAGGGTGGAGTATTACCGGAGAAAACGTGGGGATGGTGGTTTGTTTTGTGGGTAAAGAGAGGGTTGGGGAAGAAGACAGGGTTGTGGTTTGACTGGGATATTTGACCGAGGGAAATAAACAAATACGGGGTGGGTTTATTTATTTGGGATTGGGCCAGGTTGTGGACTAGTAATAGTATTGGACTTGGATTTGGTTAAGATGAAATAATTATGGGCTGACTTGGCCCATTAAATGGGGTCGGGTTGGCCCATAAAAATTGATTTCGGTTTTTGCTTTTCCAATCAAATTCCAAAACTGTGTCCCGGGTTTGATTCTGATTCCGTCATGAAAATCCAAAATATACAGCTGTTATTGAATCGATCCAAAAATGTCCACATTCGCTCCATTTTCAATCCTTTTGTACCTGAAACACACTCCAAGGATATTTGTGACATTATTTGATCGTTTTTAGGTGTTTTTGGTCATTTTAGCTCATAAAATGGAATAAAAGATATGTGTAAAACGACACATATCAGTCATACTGAAGGCTGCCGGGCAAGTGCTGAAGTTTGCCTTGAACCTTGAGTAAGTATATGTCTGCTATGTCATTGAGGTTCAATCGATGATAGTCTGCTTCACCGAATTTATACAATTGATCATCGATTCAATGGACCTCAATTTCATCAAGAAAGTTGTACCCAAATCTTTTCTCTGTACATGGAACGGCTGTGATGGCAAGAATGCGTTGATTAGAGAAGACTATGTGGTTGGATCGGAATGACAGCTTGTATTTATAGAACCATTTGCGCATTTCTGGCCAGTGAGAGTTGCACAAAGCTGCTTCAATATTGTACTTGCTGACAGAAGTGGAGTATAATCCTCTCATTTGATCGTCAAGTTCTTCCAGAGGATATGAAGCTGCTTTGAATTTGGTGAGAGATGTAGCATAACGGTGTTCAGGATTAGTGTTCCCATGGATAAGATATAGAAGATCGTTGTTGAAGAAGTATTCCTTAGGGATCTTTGGATCACTTGGAGGACCAACGAGGGGTAATGGTTGAGAAAAATCTTGAAATTTGAAATCATCAGGATCCGTGCCAATATACATTCTGTCCCAAGATGGTCTTTTCCCAAGTAATATTTTCTGACAGAGCTCTAGCAACCTCATCAACGTTATATTCGAACTCGAGTTCAGTTGTGGTGCATGTTTTGAACTCTGTGAACCCTGTTTTACGAATCTTAACCAAGTCAGAAAGCTGAAGTCTTTGTGTTTGCATCACTTTCTTGATTCTTTTAGTGAAGTTTACAATCGATCCTTCAGTTATTTCTTCAGCTTCAGTGTCATCAGGGTGAGCATCAACCATTTCATCAAACCAGTTATATGAAGGAGCATCGGGGTTAATCCATTCTGGAGCTGGAATTAATTGAGCTTCCTTAGGTGGTTCCGCTATGGTTTCGGTGATTTGTGGAGGGATGTCATCCATATCTACATCAACATCCTTGGTTGATTGTGTAGGGTTTGGATCTTTAGTTGATTGTGTCGGGTTTGGCTCAGCAGAGACGTTGACGATTGTGGTTGATGAGTGCTCAAACACTCATCATTTTTGGTCAAATCTGAACTGCAAAACATACAAAAACACTCAGAAATGCATCAAAAATACTGAAAATATTTCAAAATTGTGTTTTATATGTTTTAGATGCAAAATGAGCAAAAACAGATGAAAAACGTACAAAGTTTGCAAAATTGGCAGTTTCAGTCCCCCAAGTTTTAAAATTTGTCAAAATCAGTCCCTGAGCATATATTTTAAATGAAAAGTCAACCCAAAGCTTTTGAAAGTCAAAATATTACAAAATTGATCTTTGGGTAAAAAGTTTTGAGAATTTACACTTTTGGTCCCTGAAGTTTCACACTTAGCATTTTTGGTCCCTGGGATTTAAATTTTTGGAAATTACAAATTATGGTCCTTTGATTATTCATGTTTGGCAGGAATTAACCCTTGTGAGCACTTTGGAGTTTGTACATAATCAGCCCTCAAGTCTGGATAAATTACATCTTTGGTCCTTGTGGTATTTTAAAGTTACAAACAAACGGACCCTTGGTTTTAAATACCCAAAACACAATAAATACCCAAAACAAATACAACCCCAGCCCAATCCTACCCTTAGCCCACCAAAAGCCCAATCCCATTCTAATATAAACCCCGGTCAAATGCAGTCAAACCCCAATTCCTCCGTTTCACTGTACACCCATCTTCCACCCCTATTTCACGCTCCCTGGTCTCCCCCCTCCTTTCTAACTACTCCAAACCCTCACCAAACCTCATTAATATCATTCACCTACACCCACTAATCCCCCCTCCATTTATTACCCTTACCAAACCCAAACCTGCCCAATTGCAAAATTTCCCGCCAAAAGCCAATTGAATGGCTTGGATTGTTTTATCTCATCCAAGGGCCCAGAGAAGAAGTGGGATAGTCAAGGAACACCTCCAAGGGCTATAAAAGTGAAGAAATAGAAGCAAATTAGGAGTCAGTAGTTAGTTTTTAATTTTTAGTTTAATTTAGGTATGAATTAGTTTAAATTAATGTAATCCTTTACAATTAAGCATTGTAATCTTCTGTTTTAATGATATAATCATTTTTAAATTGTTGCAATTCAGTTTCATAACCTGTCATCCTCAACAGTTAAAATTTCATTTATAATTTTAAAATTTGTGTATGTTGAACTAGATACTATAAGCTACCACAAGCTTGAGTTCTGTTAATATAGCTTCTTTTAACTTTTCATAGCTATTGATAAGTCATGTAGTTCATTGGCCTTATTTAAATCTCAAATGCTCCAAAAATTCTAAGTAGTCAATGAAAGTCAACCTGTCCATTGAATTGGTGTAAGAGCTTATCAGTTTGTATTGAAGACTCCTAGGCCTTTTAGTTTGGTTTCTGAGTTTATCCTGGTGTCTTATGTACCACTGTTTTGAGCACAAAGGTATTGTAAGTTTATTTCAATTTTTTTTATTATGTGCTCTTACTTTGATTTCAGTAGCATAATTGTTATTAGTTGTTTGATTATGTTTATTTATGCTCATTTTAGGGTAGAGTAGGTTTAACATTCATTTTCATGATTTAGATTGTAGGTTTACTTAACAAAAAACCCATTTTCAGTTTAATTAGAGGTGTTTGGTTTAGACTGCTCACTTAAGTTCTAGTTGCTTTTGTTGTTTATTATTGTTGCAGGATGTTATTTTAGGTCTAATTGAGTGAAAGTAAACATAAAATTCAAAGTTTTTTTGGAACAAAGCCAAAATCATGGTTTGAGCTTTTGATTTCATCCACTATTAAGGATTGTGGATTCATAATCAATCATACACTTCATAAGTTGTTTATTTAGCTTATTACAGTCTCCTTACAGCTTATTTCAACCTTATAAATCATTAGGAGTCTTTTAAATCTCATTAAAGTCAAAGTTCAAGTTTCTTATAAAAAGTCAAATGTCCAATTTTCAGAAAATACCAAAACTTGTAGGATTTTTGTAGAATTTTGTAAGATGTTTTAGGATTTGAAATTTTTAGGACTTGTTGTATACCAGCTCACCTTCATTTTCCCACATTTGTTATATTTTTAGTAATTTTTGTGTGGGCTCCACACACCTCCAAACAGGCCTGCAGGGGAAGCATACTCCCCTGATGTACTAGCAGACCTCCAACTCCCCAACTTACTTGTGCTTCTCTTGGCTTCCTTAGTGGGCCCCACCTGTTGATTTTTGGCTTATTGGAAACCCAATAAGCCAGACTTCAAGGCTTATAGTTTATTTGGTGGTTTCAAGTTCATTAGGTTGGGCTGCACCATCCATTTTGTTTGTCCAAATTCTGAATGTATGCTCAGTACTCAGTCTCACTCACACATATTCAAGCCCTCCCCTAGAGCTCATTAGTGGGACCCAGTGTTTGATCCCTGGCTTATTTGGAAGCTTATCAGTCCACCTATCATAATCAAGTTTAACATTGCACCCCTGAACTCTCAGGTGGGTCCCACAGTGGGCTGCAAGTCACTCCTAGGGTCTGTTTTGGTTTGTGGTATTTGGAATTGCTTATTACTTGTTAATAGCTTAATCTGAGGTCTTTTCATTTTTGTTCCAGCTTATTTCAATCATTCTCATTAACTTGTACCTAAATCTACCCTTGGTTTCAGGTTCAAGCTTATTTCAAAGCTTTTAGCTTTGACAGTTGACCAAAGTCAACTGTCAAGCTCATAAGCCCTCAAATAGCTTAATTTTAAGATATAAAAAAGTTGCTTTTGTAAAAGTTTTCTATTTTTAGTATTTAAATAGTATTCTAAAAGAAAAATCAAGAAAATCTAATTTAATTTTAAGTGATAGTTTCTATTTAATGTAATTTAAATTTAAATTTTTCATTTTTAAATTTTTGTTAAGCACTTAGCTTTTTTATATTTTTCTTAAATTCCTTTTATATTAAAGTAATTTTAGAAATTTTCTCATATTTTTATTTTGTCATTTAGTATTTATTAGAATTAATATTAGTTTTATTAATTATTAATTAATAATTAAGTTTTAAATAGCATAATTAGTTTTTACAAAGTAATACCTAGTTTTTATATTTTTCCTAGCTCTTATATAAATATAATATAATTTTAGGAATTTTTCTCGAATTTTTACTGTTCATTTGCTATTTTTATAATTTAAAATAGTTTAATTAGGTAATTAATATTTAATTAGTAATTAATTAATATAAAAATCACAAAAAGACAAAAATACTTATTTTTAATTTTAAAATTAGTTTTTAGTTATTTTATAATTTTAGAAATTTTATTTTCATTTTCCTAGTATTAAATTAATATTATATTGTATTTAAGTATTTTAAATATTAATAATTAGTATTAATAAGTAATTAATGAATAATAAATAATTAATTAGTGTAAAAATTTATTTTCTTTTTCTAAAAATTTTCTTTTATCTTTTAGTTTGTAAAAAAGTCATTTTCACCCCCTGGGGGTTTTCAGATTTCAGTTTTCACGTTTTATTTTGTACGTTTACGTTATTTAAAACGTGAACGTACGCGTTTTTAGGTTTTAAACGTTTCTGGTTTTTCTACTTTTACAGTCTTGTTCATATAGCTTATTTAAGCTATTTCTTCATACATTCCTTAGTTTAATCAAACTCAAACCCTTTCCCGTCCAGATTCACCCGATCACAAGCCCGTTTGATAACCATCACACCTCGTCGGGACATAACGACCCGGGGAAACACTATACTTCCGCTGAGCATTGACTCTAGGCTGTTTGACCTTGTTGACCATCACCTGGTCAGTTTAGGTTGACCGTTTGGGGCCAATCAAATTTTGGCGCCGCTGCCGGGGAGGTTGTGCGCGTTTTCTAAAAACAGTTTGCTGATTAGTGATTTTGGAATTCACCTCTTTGTATATTATCCATCCTTGTTCATATTTTTCAAAAAAAAAAAAATAAAAAAAAAAAAAAAAAAAAAAAAAAAAACCAAAAATATTTTTCCTTACCCTCTATCCGTTTGATTCTACCTTCTTATACCCCTCTCATGTATAATTCTAATGGCATCTCTCTATGACGATTTCTTTGAATCAAGGGCCTTTAAGATCAATGTTGAAAAACTTATGGCCTTGTCAAAAATATCGAGATGTCGTGTTGATCATGATGGACCATCGATCCCTATTCCCTCTCCAGTAAGGGAAATGGAACGAGAAACCAAGGTGACAAAGGACCCGGTACTTTCCTCTGACAATGAAAGTGCTAAATACGTCCAACCTACGGTTGTCCAAGAATCTAAGCTCACAATTGCTCCTAAACCGTCAAGAATTGATCCTAACCTTTCACGGTTTACGGTTAAAAGTTTGTCAAGCAAACGTACAGAGCATAGGGCAGTGACTGAAAAGAACGACTTACCCAATCTTCCCGTTTATCAAAAACAAAAACCCGAGACCATAACGGAAGTGGTGGAAATTCCTAGTTCTAAGAGCACACCACTTGTCCCACCTCCAGATTTTGTTTCTTGTGTCGGTTGTTGTTAGCATTAAAAATATGTATTATGAAGTGATGGTCATTCTCATATTGTAACTTTGTGTCATTTGTTAAGATTAGTAATAGTTTAGTCATTGGGCTTTGAACTTGGCAAGCTAATATGTTATGTGCTATGTTACATAAGCCTTTTTATCTTACCATGTAACCAAGTCCAAGCCCAAGCCCATAGAAAGCCTTAGGGCATCTCATGTATCTTACTATATAAACACCTCAAAGGTTCATTTGAGGTGTGTGCTTGTGAGTGTAAGTGTGTGTGTTTCTCTCCTAATAAAAGTTCTCATATTTCCTGTCTCTCTCTCTATATACGCCACATACATATATACATATCAAGTCACCATCTTTCAATCTCTACTTCATCTATGCTTCTATTGTTGTGATAAAGTTGTGATATTAAGGTCTTACAAGTGGTATCAATCGCCTAACAATGATTTAGGAGTGTTGGGAGTTTGTTTGGTTCGTATTTTGCAAGCTTTATTCACGAGTTTTTTATAAAAAGTTTCTCACTTTTCTTGTTTTTCTTGGTTTTTAACACTTTTTTGATTACAAATTAGCGTTATAAACCTTTTCCAACAAGAAAGTTTCTATCTTTTTGAAAGTTTCAAGCATAAAAATTCGAATTTTGAATTTGTACTTGTTTTTCTAGAACACAAAAAATTTTCATAAAAATCATCAAGTTTGCAACTTTCTTTAAGTTTTGGTGTTTTTATAACTAGAAGTACAAGAATCTTGAAATACAAACTGGATTTGGGTGAGCTTTTAGCAAAATCAAAATTCTAGAAAAATTTCTAGATCACAAAAAATTTTCATAAAAATCATCAAGTTTGCAACTTTCTTTAAGTTTTGGTGTTTTTATAACTAGAAGTACAAGAATCTTGGAATACAAACTTCATTTGGATGAGCTTTTTGCAAATTCAAACTTCTAGCAATTTTTCTAAATCATAAAGTTTCTAAAACACGGAAAAGTTTCTAGAACACTGAAAAGTTTCTAAAACACAGAAAAGTTTCTAGAACACTGAAAAGTTTCTAAAACACTGAAAAGTTTCTAGAACACTGAAAAGTTTCTAAAACACAGAAAAGTTTCTAGAACACTGAAAAGTTTCTAAAACACTGAAAAGTTTCTAGAACACTGAAAAGTTTTTAAAACACGGAAAAGTTTCTAGAACACTGAAAAGTTTCTAAAACACTGAAAATTTTCGAGAACACTGAAAAGTTTCTAAAACACCGAAAAGTTTCTAGAACACTGAAAAGTTTCTAAATCACTGAAAATTTTTCTAGGACACCTTTTAGAAATTTTTTTTTCTAGAACACTTTTAGATTTTTTTTTTCTATAACTCTTTTAGGAAATCTTTTGGTGGACAAAGTTTCGAAAATTGTTGGTGGATTGTAAGTTCGAAGACCAAGGAACGTAACCTTCACCAAATTCAACTCCTATTTCGTTGGAACGATCCAAGATCAACTTTATCATTCATCAATGGCGACTCACCATGATAGTTTCACAAGTATTTTGTACAATGGTTTTGCCTCATTGTTCAAGGAATTAAACATCCAACAACACAATAACAATCTGCAAGAATATGCTTCGAGTATACAGATGGGGAATCAAATGCAATATGCAGGGCAGTATGTTGGAAATCAAATGAATCAGAATGTGAATCAGAATGTGCTTAATCACAATGGGATTGATTGTTTCATGACTTCTCACCAAGCAACAACATCAAGCAGTGATTCTGATCTTCCTCCTACCTATGATTCCGATTCATTCCATGAGGTACCAAATTATGGTAATAATGCTAATCTGTTTGCTCATGAGAAGCCACATTATGTGCCACCTGAACCTAATTACGATACATATGTGGGGGAGCAAGTTAATGCCAATGTTAACTATGCAACTCCATACATGGATCCTAATGGAGTTCAAGTTGCACAAAATGGTGCTAATGATGAGGAAACACGTGCTTTATTTGAATCATTAATAAATAATTGTCGTATTGAAATTGAGAATGTGCAAAAGGTCAATCGCGATGTCAAGGCCGCGAATGTTAAATTGACCGCTGAGCTTGAGAGTTACAAAGCAACCATTAAAGCTTTTGAATTTCATAACAAAAGATTGTCTGAATTAGAAACTGGTTATCAAAATTCCGTTTTAGAGAAACAACAATTGCAACTCAAGTTTGATACACTTGATGTTAATTATTTCAAAAAGATAAAATCTTTAAACGCGGAAATTTCTGATTTACAAAACCAACTTTGTAAACAAAAAATAGCTTATACCAATCTTGAAAAAGAAAGGGATGAGTTGAAAAAGGACTTTGCAAAGCAAGAAGACAAACTTTTTGGAAGAAATCGTAGAGTCAGAACACATGATTGCTCATTTAGAAGAATTAGTGGTTAAGTCGGGTCAGTCGAGTCAAACAATGAAAATGATTTCAAATCAAACTAATCCGATTTACCATACGAAACATAAAATGGCTCTTGGTAACAACACCCCTTGTAATCTCAAGAAAGCTCAGCAAGAACAGAATGTTTTGTACAATGGTAATGTGATTTACACCAAACATGATCCTCCCGTCGTTCGGGATTCTGTGCTAACGATTGAACATGTCGAAGAGAGCATAAATAAAATGAAACAAAAGGATTTGAAACCCATTGATTACAACAAATTGAACAAACTTTCGGGAATCACTTTTGTTCCACAAACAGAACCATCTGCGTTTTCCATAAAACGACCATTTGCGAAATTCTTGTCTAAAAAGAAAGTTGTTTCTAAATCTCTTTCAAAAATAGAACAAATGTCCTCTAACAACACTTTTAATACAAGTGAGGCTAGAGAAATTCTGGATGATGTTAAAAAGAGAATTCAAGAACTTCAAAATATTGTTGCCTCAAAAAGTAGCATCAATATTAACAACTGGCATTCCAGTTTTCATATTGAGCAGAAAAGGTGTTTCAAAATGAAATTACTATCCCACTGAATAACATCAGTGCAAGGGTAATCCATTTTGAACAAGCTTTCTTAAAAGAAACGGCCGACTTTGTCAAGGACCACAAATCCCTGGTAAACGAAGCTAATGATACTCGTGAAAACATGAATGTTTTGGAAAACCTAAATGATTCTCTCTTCGAAGCTGTTATGACGACTGACATTATGTCCATCATTTTACAAACATATTCTGTTCAAGACGATGAACGACTCAGAGCTGAGACCTCCGCAATTGTTTCCAAATATGAAAATGCTCTTGAAAAACTTGGAAAAGAAAACATGTCATTTTTCAAACAACTTGATCGAAAATCAGAGGAATGCAAGTATGACAAATTGTCGTATGAGCATGCCTACAAGGACATGAAAGAGCAAAATGATCTTTTAAGAGCTCAGCTTGTAAGTTTAAAAGGGAAGGGTGTGGAAACTAAGTTTGCAAAACCATCGACTTTGGAGAAACCAAATGTTTCAAACACGGTTCAAAAACCAAAAATGTCAATTTCACGGTTTGCTCCAAAAGTCGATGAGAAAAAGGATTTGTCAAAACCAGTCACTCCACAACCCTTGCTCAAGAAAAAGGAAATGGAAAAGATTGTTGAAAAACGAAAATTGGTTGTTGAAAGTACGAAAAATATGATTACACCTGGCCCTTCTAGGAATAGAACACCGAATGTGACTACAAAATCTGTTAAGGAATCTGTTGGTTCTAATGACATGGTCCAAAATCACCATCTAGAAGAAGCTAGGAAAAAGGCACAACGTCGTAAAAACGGAATTTTAGGCGCAAAACCTAGTGTGATGACTTCTACAAGATTCCAAAGCACTGCTAGTAGTAGTAAACCATTACCTAGGATCTATCTTCAAACTACTAGGGATTGGCTTGCATATAAGAGTAGTGGCACAAAAGAGAATGCTAGGAACGTAGAATGCAACACAAAAAATTCCAAGGTCTCATCGAACAACAAAATATTTCCAAAAGACTGTAGTGACAAAATTAAAATTGCTGTGATAAACAAGAATGTTGAATTTGTCTGTCCTACATGTCAAAAATGTGTTTTTTCAACTAATCACGATGCATGTATTGCACAATTTCTCAAGAAAGGAAAGTCAAGTGTCAAGACACAATCCACTAAGACACCAAATCGAAACAAACCCGTTGATAAGAAGCAAGAGGTTAAGAAACCTAATAGGTGGATATCTACAGGATGTAGTTTTTCCAAGACTGAGACTTCCGCTGCATCTGATAAGAAAACTACGTCTAGATCTTACCTTAGGTGGATTCCCACGGGAAAAGTTTTTAAAACAGTTGGTCTTAGATGGATTCCCACAAGGAAGATTTTTGATAGTTGCACCAAGCCAAATAATAGTGATAATCATCAGGATAAGGAAGTAGAAACCATTACAACCATTGAAAGTGAACACCCTCAATGTGAGGAAACATGTACTTCTAACACTGTTATTTGTGCAAATTCTTCTTCTGTGGATGCAGGTACTTGTGAAAGTGATGAAAGTTCATACACCCGTTGTGGAAAAGAAGAATGTTATGCCAACTTCGCATGTGGAAATCCTTTTCTAACTCCGCTCTTAACTCCACTTTTACTTGTCCAAACTTAATTTTTCTATCTTCAAATTCTCTCTGTAAATTAAAAAAAAAAAACAAAATACAAAATTTGAAAAACCAACAAAAACAAAATACAAAAATATAAAATTTCAAAAATCCAAAAACAATATAAAATCAAAAAATACAAAAATATTCTTCTCACGACATGTCTCTTGTATAAATCGATATTCTGTACGTTTCTAGAAGTGTCATTCAACAATGATACGGATATGTACAGATGCTTGAGCGAGAGTTCTTTAAAATGTTTTTCTAAAACATGTCGTTTCTCAAAAGTTTCTTCACAATGGCTTGTAAGTACTTCAGCTTACAACCCGTGCTTCAAAGTGAAATCTTTTCAAAACTTAAGTCCGGGTATAACAACTCGAAGAGATTTCAAATAAGGACTTAATCGGATGGCTTCTGGACATATCAATTCAGGACCCGTGGTTCAAAGAAAGGAAAGTGCTTAATCAAAACAAAGATTTCAAATATTTTTCGAGCACTTATCCTAAAACGAGAACCAAACACTTATCTGGCTTGAGTTTTCTTTAGAAAAACTTTCAAAATCTTTAAGCTCAAGACCATGATTTTTGATCTAATGATAAATTAGATTTTCAAAATTCTCTTACATTTTGAGCACCACCTTTTCAAGATTTTTCGAAAAGATTTTCAAAATCTATCAAAATCGGTGCTCATCATCAAAATGACTTGTGTACACCTTATAGTGCACAACTCAATGTTTCAAAGAAAGGAAAGTGCTACGCAAAAATGATTTTCATCAACAAAGTGCACTTATCCTAAAAATGGACACTGTTGTACGCCTAAGTGCGACATTCCTATTCAAACAAAGAGAAGTCTTTGTTTTTCAAAAAAAAAAAAAAAAAAAACTTGATGCAAAATTCAACAAATCTTAAACTTTTTTCTCTTTCAGAATTTTGCTTCGAGAAGACTCCTTCCCTCTAAACTTTAAAAAGTTTAACATTTTCAAAAACATATGCGAGTTTTGAGGGGGAGTATTTCATAAAAACAAAAATGTTCCGATTTCATGCAAAATCAAATCTGTCTTTCTCTCCAAAAAGCTTTTTCTTAATCAGTTGATATCAAAAATATCTTGATATGCTATTTTTGAGGGGGAGAAGACATGATTAAAATGTGATCAAAATGTGTAAAGATTGTGGCTGAATCTCAAAAGAGCTCGACTCAGATAGTACCAATGAATTGACGAAGCTTAAAATGTCAGTAATCGAAAAGACTTGTCCTGGACGGGTAATAATTTCAAGCTAGTCTAACTAGTGATGTAAGCGTGTCTCGAATAGGACTTGTCTGAGTAGAATGTACCGTATCGAGAGACTTTCTTTGGACTTGACCAGGACGGGTAATAACTTCAAGCTAGTCTAACTAGTGATGTAAGCGTGTCTCGAATCGGTCATGTTCACTGAAAGTGGATCAATTCAAAAAGTGCAAACTCCTCTCGCATGTGCAAATTTCTTAAATACTCATGAGCACATGTGAAGGGGGAGTCCTTCAAAATTGCAAAACTCTCAAAGTGGTAACAAAATGTGTTTTATTATCATAAACACTTTGAGAGATTTTCAAAAAAGGTTTTTTTGGCATGTGATCAACAATAGGATAGTCATGGAGTTATAAGGTGACTAAGGTTAGGAAAAACCGTCCTATGATCCGCCAGAGCCGGAGGGATCTACCCAAGGACAATTCCAATAGATTAGAATTAGAAGTCCTTAGGTATGATTGAAAAAAGGAGAAAATGAGAAAGGAGAAAGAAGGGGTTGAAGAATTAAAAAGAAAAGTTATGAAAAAGGGTGAAAAGAAATAGCCCTCCAAATGTTCAACCTTAGGGCAGACACCGGGTTCAACTCATATGCTGCTGGTTATTACTAAGGTGACACCGGTATTAAAGACAAAGACGTCATGGACCCAGTGACGCACTTCACTAAACCTTCTTAACCACTCAAGTTCTCTTAAAAGAGCTTGTTTCATTCTCACGGGGAACCGGTGTAATCTATCGACCTGTCTCTTAGAGAAGGTTGATATTGAAGCAGGCGACCTCTCCCTAATCTCCGCATAGGAAACCAAATGTGCACTTATCGAGTCTAGAGCCCCGAGATTCATCAAAAAGATCTCATAGGAACACATGATACTTCCACACTGGTTGTTCAACATTAAGCACGCCAGATGTAAACTTTAGAGTCCTACGCAGATCTTAGCAATCTGCCAAAACATTTATGAGAGGATTCACATTTGTGATTCTCAATGATTGAATGGAAATTCCTGCCAGGGTCAACATCAAGCAGCCCTGACAGCAGGTCTCTTAGGTAATTCTTTATGGGTTACGCTTAGTGTTCGCGGTGGTTTCAAACGGTCTAAAGTCATGGAGTGATCCCCAGCGACTCACCCAGTCATTGAGCTACTAAGTAGGTCTTGTAAGCTCTCTCGAGAGTATCTGACCTGGGAACGGCCTTGGTAAGGGTTAGAAGGAGTCTTCACACTATGCTGTTGACGATCTCTAATTCTTATCTGTAAGTACCGGATGTTTTATTGCTAACTGTTTATATGCAGGGACACTTCATCTCCATGGCAACAGATTCCACGTGCTCATACATACATCTGGAAGTTAAAGAAAGCTCCCTCAAAGATCTATACAACACAAAGTTCAAAGAAAGATTCTACGCCAAAAAGAAGAATCTACAAAGTATAAAGACTAAAGATCAAAGTGAAAGAAAGGGAACTACGTGCATATGAATATCAAAATCCAAAGATGTATGAGCATGTTGGAATGGCAAACAACCACCACAAACGCAGAAGTGACGAAAGGCAGATAACTCCAAATCACAAAGGAACAAAGAACGATGAAAAATCAGTTATCAAAGATCACAAAGCATGAAGGAACAAAGACTAAAGACTATTCTACAACGACACCACAAAGTTAAAGACAAAGAACACGGAAGACCCACTCATGTGGAGCATCATTCGAATGACCACCCCTTAGGGGGAGATTGTTAGCATTAAAAATATGTATTATGAAGTGATGGTCATTCTCATATTGTAACTTTGTGTCGTTTGTTAAGATTAGTAATAGTTTAGTCATTGGGCTTTGGACTTGGCAAGCTAATATGTTATGTGCTATGTTACATAAGCCTTTTTATCTTACCATGTAACCAAGTCCAAGCCCAAGCCCATAGAAAGCCTTAGGGCATCTCATGTATCTTACTATATAAACACCTCAAAGGCTCATTTGAGGTGTGTGCTTGTGTGTGTAAGTGTGTGTGTTTCTCTCCTAATAAAAGTTCTCATATTTCCTATCTCTCTCTCTATATACGCCACATACATATATACATATCAAGTCACCATCTTTCAATCTCTACTTCATCTATGCTTCTATTGTTGTGATAAAGTTGTGATATTAAGGTCTTACAGTTGTGGTGAGCCACTTTTTGGTTTGCCATGTCGTTGGTGTACATATGTACAATGTGGTAATGATATTCAAAACGGGAGTTGTTTGTTTTGTGGGTCGAGTAATTCATTTGCTTATGATCCTAATCAAAACTCATTCAACAACTCCTCAAATTTTTCCAACTACCCATCACATTCATACGAGCAAGAATCATATTATCCAAATTTCAATGATGCTTCGTATCAGAATACACCAAGCCAGACTCAACAGTTTTACTGTTGTGAGTACTGTGGTGGTTCACACTACAGTTCTGATTGTCAATCAGGCAACACGCTTGTCTATGAGCAGTTTCCTGATAACAATTATGACTCAATCACATATGACTCACAGCCACATCAGTTTTACTGTTGTGAGTATTGTGGAGGTCCACACACTAGCTCTGATTGTCAAACAGGGAATCCATTTCCTTGTAACAATTACGACTATTCGTTTCAAGACCCACCTCCACAATACCAAATTACCCAAGCAACTCCTCAATACCCGCAAGACCTTTGTCAGGAGGTTCTTGAAACAATTTAAGGAGGAGTTGTCTACTACATCGTTTCAAAACTCTCGTGAGAAATCTATGGCAGAATTACTTGCTGAAGAATGAGATGCTAGAAACGAAATGAGCATGGAAGAATTACTTGTTGAGCAAAGAGCAGCTAAAATACGTGCCAATCTTCGCTATGCTGCTCTATACGATGACGATGATGACAGTGATGATGATGAATATAACATTGTTATTATTCAAAAAGATTCATCAGATTCATCAGTTGTGATTCCTTCCATGGATATACAGGGAGAAAAGAATATAACTGAATCACTAGCAGAAGATCAAATGGAACTCGTACAATCCATGAATTCTAGTCCTTTTCCACTCCCTCAGTCTATTGATATCACACCCGAAGTTCACACTCACTCTCTTAACATGGGGGATGAGCATCTTAGCACTGTTCCTGATAAGGAACCGGATGAATTAATAAAGTCTAGTGTTGAGATCCTTGTCCCAATCCCAGGAGAGTCACAGGGAACTTTTGATCATGTGTGTGATTTACCTTCCCCTCTTGAGTGTACACAAGATCAAATTGAGACTTTCTCCGATTTTAGCGACGATTGTGCATCTTATGGAGACATTGAGTATGCTGAGGCATCACTCCCACAGTCTGATGCTGATCTGGGAGAAATTGAAAGTCTCCTATATCATGATCCACCACTCACTTCTGATCCCAATAGTCCAATAGAGAATGTTAATCTCTTTGTTCCCGAATCATTCAATACTACTCTCACCAATCCTCTATTTGAATTCGACTCTGAATTCACTTTGATTTCTGATAATCCACTCTTTGATATTCAGAATCAGGATTGTGGTGAGTCCACAACGGAACATGAATGCACAGATTCACATCTTGTGAATAATTCTCTTCATGAAGAGTTCTCCGGTGAACTCACTCATCATATCATGACTCCTCCAGAGTTTGATAGCCCGGGGGGAGATGCACTCAATCATGAGAATTTGGAAATTCCCACCCACCCTCCCGGGATATTTACGAGCTTAACCCTTGCAATCCAAATTCAGGCTACGGAGCCTGATCTCGAGGAAGAAAATCAAATCATGATTTTCATTATGGTTTTCTTCCTTTTCTTCACCTATAAGGTGACTTCTCTTGTTCTTCACTCCTTCGAGAATGAAGATACCATCTTTGATCCCGACATTTTCATGTATCATTATCTTGAGCCGGTACTTATCTCATCGGTGTGGAACTTTCACGTGCTTCAAATGTTTGTCCAAACATCTTGAATGAAAGTCCGATTGAGATTTTTTCTTCCACATCATGCTTCCCCAAGGACAATTGAATTCGGGGTCGAGTCAAGCTAGCGACTCGGTAAACAAAAACAGTAGCATGCACTTAGGATTTTCACCCTAAGTGTGGGGGAGTTACCCCACTATGGTTACAAATGAAGTGAAAAACAAAATGGTGTTTTCCACGCTTAGCTTGTAATGTTGCCCTTTTACGTTCAAAATGTCGGCATAATAGCCGGGACTTTGAATATTGAGGTCAATATTCATTCTAAGTGTGTGTGGGGGGGGGGGGGGGGGGGGGTATTTCGCTATTCTAGCGAATTTTATCACATTTTACTATCTAATACCCCCGTTTTGGCCAAAATTTCAAAAATTTTAAAATTTTTTTCACTTGAGTTCAAAATTTTTGTGGTTATCATTCCGCCTTGTCTAACCGACAAAAGGGATTGGCTAATCCAGGAGCAAACGGCTCTTGGTAAAGATATATTAAATCCGTTTATGGCTTGTAATTTGCCCAAAATTGTATGGTACCTCAACTCGCCATATCCTAAAAAGCGAATGAGTTGGCTAGCCCGCAAGATTATGGCTTGTGGTGAAGGCTGTGGAAAAACCATAATTGGTAATCAGCTCACCAAGATGTTGACTTTGTCCATCAAGAGTTGGCTAGTCCAGAAGCAAACGGCTTTTGGTAAAGACTAATCAAACCGTTGACAGCTGGTGGTTTGCTCAAAATCACATGGTTATCAGGTGTACCACAGTTCTTACATCTGGCTACTCCAGAAGTGATGGCTTTTGGTAAAGAGTTTAAAATCCATCAAGTTTTCAAAACAGTTATTGCTAGGGACTAGCAATAGTTTAGTGTGGGGGATTGATGAGTGCTCAAACACTCATCATTTTTGGTCAAATCTGAACTGCAAAACATACAAAAACACTCAGAAATGCATCAAAAATACTGAAAATATTTCAAAATTGTGTTTTATATGTTTTAGATGCAAAATGAGCAAAAACAGATGAAAAACGTACAAAGTTTGCAAAATTGGCAGTTTCAGTCCCCCAAGTTTCAAAATTTGTCAAAATCAGTCCCTGAGCATATATTTTAAATGAAAAGTCAGCCCAAAGCTTTTGAAAGTCAAAATATTACAAAATTGATCTTTGGGTAAAAAGTTTTGAGAATTTACACTTTTGGTCCCTGAAGTTTCACACTTGGCATTTTTGGTCCCCGGGATTTAAATTTTTGGAAATTACAAATTATGGTCCTTTGATTATTCATGTTTGGTAGGAATTCACCCTTGTGAGCACTTTGGAGTTTGTACATAATCAGCCCTCAAGTTTGGATAAATTACATCTTTGGTCCTTGTGGTATTTTAAAGTTACAAACAAACGGACCCTTGGTTTTAAATACCCAAAACACAATAAATACCCAAAACAAATACAACCCCAGCCCAATCCTACCCTTAGCCCACCAAAAGCCCAATCCCATTCTAATATAAACCCTGGTCAAAGGCAGTCAAACCCCAATTCCCCCGTTTCACTGTACACCCATCTTCCACCCCCATTTCACGCTCCCTGGTCTCCCCCCTCCTCTCCAACTCCTCCAAACCCTCACCAAACCTCATTACAATCATTCACCTACACCCACTAATCCCCCCTCCATTTATTACCCTTACCAAACCTAAACCTGCCCAATTGCAAAATTTCCCGCCAAAAGCCAATTGAATGGCTTGGATTGTTTTATCTCATCCAAGGGCCCAGAGAAGATGTGGGATAGTCAAGGAACACCTCCATGGGCTATAAAAGTGAAGAAATAGAAGCAAATTAGGAGTCAGTAGTTAGTTTTTATTTTTTAGTTTAATTTAGGTATGAATTAGTTTAAATTAATGTAATCCTTTACAATTAAGCATTGTAATCTTCTGTTTTAATGATATAATCATTTTTAAATTGTTGCAATTCAGTTTCATAACCTGCCATCCTCAACAGTTAAAATTTCATTTATAATTTTAAAATTTGTGTATGTTGAACTAGATACTATAAGCTACCACAAGCTTGAGTTCTGTTAATATAGCTTCTTTTAACTTTTCATAGCTATTGATAAGTCATGTAGTTCATTGGCCTTATTTAAATCTCAAATGCTCCAAAAATTCTAAGTAGTCAATGAAAGTCAACCTGTCCATTGAATTGGTGTAAGAGCTTATCAGTTTGTATTGAAGACTCCTAGGCCTTTTAGTTTGGTTTCTGAGTTTATCCTGGTGTCTTATGTACCATTGTTTTGAGCACAAAGGTATTGTAAGTTTATTTCAATTTTTTTTATTATGTGCTCTTACTTTGATTTCAGTAGCATAATTGTTATTAGTTGTTTGATTATGTTTATTTATGCTCATTTTAGGGTAGAGTAGGTTTAACATTCATTTTCATGATTTAGATTGTAGGTTTACTTAACAAAAAACCCATTTTCAGTTTAATTAGGGGTGTTTGGTTTAGACTGCTCACTTAAGTTCTAGTTGCTTTTGTTGTTTATTATTGTTGCAGGATGTTATTTTAGGTCTAAGTGAGTGAAAGTAAACATAAAATTCAAAGTTTGTTTGGAACAAAGTCAAAATCATGGTTTGAGCTTTTGATTTCATCCACTGTTAAGGATTGTGGATTCATAATCAATCATACACTTCATAAGTTGTTTATTTAGCTTATTACAGTCTCCTTACAGCTTATTTCAACCTTATAAATCATTAGGAGTCATTTAAATCTCATTAAAGTCAAAGTTCAAGTTTCTTATAAAAAGTCAAATGTCCAATTTTCAGAAAATACCAAAACTTGTAGGATTTTTGTAGAATTTTGTAAGATGTTTTAGGATTTGAAATTTTTAGGACTTTTTGTATACCAGCTCACTTTCATTTTCCTACATTTTTTATATTTTTAGTAATTTTGTGTGGGCTCCACACACCTCTAAACAGGCCTGCAGGGGAAGCATTCTCCCCTGATGTACTAGCAGACCTCCAACTCCCCAACTTACTTGTGCTTCTCTTGGCTTCCTTAGTGGGCCCCACCTATTGATTTTTGGCTTATTGGAAACCCAATAAGCCAGACTTCAAGGCTTATAGCTTATTTGGTGGTTTAAAGTTCATTAGGTTGGGCTGCACCATCCATTTTGTTTGTCCAAATTCTGAATGTATGCTCAGTACTCAGTCTCACTCACACGTATTCAAGCCCTACCCTAGAGCTCATTAGTGGGACCCAGTGTTTGATCCCTGGCTTATTTGGAAGCTTATCAGTCCACCTATCATAATCAAGTTTAACATTGCACCCCTGAACTCTCAGGTGGGCCCCACAGTGGGCTGCAAGTCACTCCTTGGGTCTGTTTTGGTTTGTGGTATTTGGAATTGCTTATTACTTGTTAATGGCTTAATCTGAGGTCTTTTCATTGTTGTTCCAGCTTATTTCAATCATTCTCATTAACTTGTACCTAAATCTACCCTTGGTTTCAGGTTCAAGCTTATTTCAAAGCTTTTAGCTTTGACAGTTGACCAAAGTCAACTGTCAAGCTCATAAGCCCTCAAATAGCTTAATTTTAAGATATAAAAAAGTTGCTTTTGTAAAAGTTTTCTATTTTTAGTATTTAAATAGTATTCTAAAAGAAAAATCAAGAAAATCTAATTTAATTTTAAGTGATAGTTTCTATTTAATGTAATTTAAATTTTAATTTTCATTTTTAAATTTTTGTTAAGCACTTAGCTTTTTTATATTTTTGTTAAATTCCTTTTATATTAAAGTAATTTTAGTAATTTTCTCAGATTTTTATTTTGTCATTTAGTATTTATTAGAATTAATATTAGTTTTATTAATTATTAATTAATAATTAAGTTTTAAATAGCATAATTAGTTTTTACAAAGTAACACCTAGTTTTTATATTTTTCCTAGCTCTTATATAATATAATATAATTTTAGGAATTTTTCTAGAATTTTTACTATTCATTTGCTATTTTTATAATTTAAAATAGTTTAATTAGGTAATTAATATTTAATTAGTAATTAATTAATATAAAAATCACAAAATGACAAAAATACTTATTTTTAATTTTAAAATTAGTTTTTAGTTATTTTATAATTTTAGAAATTTTATTTTCATTTTCCTAGTATTAAATTAATATTATATTGTATTTAAGGATTTTAAATATTAATAATTAGTATTAATAAGTAATTATTGAATAAAAAATAATTAATTAGTGTAAAAATTTATTTTCTTTTTCTAAAAATTTTCTTGTATCTTTTAGTTTGTAAAAAAGTCATTTTCACCCCCTGGGGGTTTTCAGATTTCAGTTTTCACGTTTTATTTTGTACGTTTACGTTATTTAAAACTTGAACGTACGCGTTTTTAGGTTTTAAACGTTTCTGGTTTTTCTACTTTTACAGTCTTGTTCATATAGCTTATTTAAGCTATTTCTTCGTACATTCCTTATTTTAATCAAACTCAAACCCTTTCCCGTCCCGATTCACCCGATCACAAGCCCGTTTGATAACCATCACACCTCGTCGGGACATAACGACCCGGGGAAACACTATACTTCCGCGGAGCATTGACTCTAGGCTGTTTGACCTTGTTGACCATCACCTGGTCAGTTTAGGTTGACCGTTTGGGGCCAATCAGTGGTTTTAGTTGGAGGCCTGGAGGTGGAACCGGACACTTTCTTCCTCTTTTCCTGTTGTGGCTGATCATCTGGGTCAGAATCATCATGAAGACGCTTGGAAGCTTTCTTCTTTTTGCAAGCTTCGCTTTTCTTTTCAGCTTTCTTGATTGACTTAATAAGTGCCTTGCGTAGATCATTCTCATCCAGATCATTCAGAATTGCTTCCAATAGTTTGCCTTTGAGATCACTTACTGACGGGTTTGAAGGTAGAGTCTGAACGGTGATTGGTGTAGTTTGAAACCTTTGAGAAACAATCCTTTCAAGATTATCTCTGACGTAATGTTCTACAGCGGAAGGAAGTCTCTTCTGAATACACTTTCGAACCTCTCTTGGTAATCTTTGTTTCACCTGGTGCTCAACTGCTGCATCAACATTATAAATTTTGAAAGCTTCAACATCACGCTTTTGTTCGTTAACTTGTTTCAGGAGCGCGTTGTATTGATCATGTAATGATCTCAGCAAGCTTGAGTGAACAACTGTTGTAGGATGACTTTGTGCAGGTGATAAAGGCTGTTGTTGTGGTTGAACTGTGGATGGTCCTTCATCAATACCCACAATGTCAATAGAGGTATCTTTACTTGTTTCAGGTTGCTCATCCTTACCATCACCATCCGACTCATCATCACTTTCATCATTCTTATCTTTTTCATCATCTTCGGTTTTCTCAGCTTCTTCACTTTCAGAATTCTTTTCCTCATCACTGCTTTCCTCATTCTCGGATGCATGATCATCTTTGCCTTTAGAAGCTTCTTCTTCTTCACTTTCTTTTGGTTTATCGATGGAGTCTTTTGGTTCAGAACTGGATGAGTCAACTTCATCATCTGAGTTAACATCCTCTTGTTCAGAGGATGACAATGTTCGAGATTGTGTTTCTTCTGATGATTG
Source organism: Artemisia argyi (assembly GCA_030686995.1). Classification (NCBI taxonomy): domain Eukaryota; kingdom Viridiplantae; phylum Streptophyta; class Magnoliopsida; order Asterales; family Asteraceae; genus Artemisia; species Artemisia argyi. Next base: position 68,827,625 of record CM060679.1, on the reverse strand, counting down.
TTCATCTCTTTCCGAGCTTGGAGTAGGTATTTCCACATCCTGAGTACCAGAACCTTCACCTTTCTTAGTTATTCTTGCAATTCTGTCCTCCTCTGATAGTTTGCTTTTTCTTAAAGTAAGTTGGAATTGTTCCTCTTCTTCAGATTCGGACATTGGTGAGGTGACTGATTCTTCTTGAGTTTCTTTAGCTTTTCCCTTATCTGCCTTCTTCTTAGTCAGTGTAAGCCTTTCAGTTTCAGTTTCCTGTTGAGTATCTCCTTCATCATCTGTAGGTTCATCCCGAATAGTTTTCACTCTCTTCTTAGATTGTATAGTGACCTTCTTTGTTCTGGATTTGGGAATTGTTTTGATTTTAGATGCAGCTTTTGAAGTTTTCTTTTTCTTCGGTTGAGTTAGACCAACACGGCCGTTTCTTTTAGCTTCATCGTATACTAAATATCCCTCAGTGCTACGGACTGCTTTAGGTATCAGATTATCAGGGATTCTCATTCCTTGTATCTGAGTGTTTGTCTTTTGAATCCTGGTTTTAGAATACTTATGGTCCATAACAGGGGTGTGTTTCTTATCTTCCAATCTACGATCAATCTCTGGGTATATTTCCATGAAATGAGCAATGAGACACTTTGTGAATCTATAGAATGGAATTTTAGTGGTTGAGGATTTCTGAAACTGTCTTGCTTGATAAACCATATCCTCCCAAATCAATTGAGCATAGTCAATGTTTGCTTGTTTGACAACCCCCCAGAAAATCTGCATCATTTCTAAAGAAGGATGTTCATGCCCAGTTTCCTTGCCCGTTAAACTGTTGGTGAGGATTGAGTAAAGTGTGAGCCATGGTTGTGGAATGAATTTCCTATCAACATGGGATATTTTGTTGAGTTTGACTTGTGATTCATCATACTGCAGTTCTCGAAGAAGTCTGATAACGTCTAACAATGAAGGCAACGGAGTGAATTTCTTGAAATTAGCAGGCAAGCTAAGAACAGTGCGGAGAGTTTGTACATCAAACATAATTAGTTTGTGATCAAGACGAACACCCAATGTTTTCTCATTTTTTCTAATTTCAATAGATTCCCAAAACTATGTTAAGTAGACTTCTGGTACTGTAGTTGTGATGGTGAGAAGATTAAAAATGAAGTGTTCTTTGAGTATCTCTAAGATGATTTCACAAGTTGGATGACATGTGATTGTCTCAAGAACTATCTTATGGTTTGTCTTTGCGATTATCCTTTCATCTCCTTTAATCAATTCATGTCTAGGTGTTGATGTCTTAGCAATTTTTGGACCTGAAATGATTCATAAAACCAACAAAAGCCATATGGTGATAATCTTGTTAGTATTAGACAAAAGAACAATTTCCATGATGGAAAAACAAACACTTAAGACAAATCCATCATCACATATATATCGCATGATACAATCAATCCAGAGAACCACTTCATAAACAAAGAATCACATCACTTAGATAAACATAAGTCATATAACTCAATAATATATTCCTTAAGTCTAGGTTGACGAAACACTCATAACTTGATAAAATTTTGAAAAATTTCGGCAGCATTTCTTTTCATAAAAATAGGAAAAACTAGAACCCATACGTGATGGTTCCATTTGAAACTCCTAACTCGGAGTGAAAATGCGTGAAACAATGTCAGTCCACAAAACATTATATCATAACGTGGAAAAAATAAGTGTAACTCGATAAAAAAATACCTTAACTTGATAATGTAGACATAACTCGAAAGATTTTGACATAACTCGATAACAATGATATAACTCGAAAATTATTTGACTTAATTCGAAAAAATCCACTTAACTTGATAATCAAATTGGTAACTCGATAAGCACAGTGGTAAGACCAAACTCGATAAGCATCCAAGTCTAACTCGATAAACAGCCAATATCCTAACTCGATAAGCATTTAAGTCAAAACTCGATAAGCATTCAAGTCTAAACTCGATAACCACAGAAGTTTACAAACTCGATAAAAATTCAAGTCCTTACTCCATAAACTTTCTAACTCGATAAGCATTTGATATTTAAACTCGATAACCACAGATATTTCAAACTCGATAACCACAGATATTTCAAACTCGATAAATTCATGCAAATACGCTGATATCCTCACATAACTCGACAAGTTCATAATCATAACTCGCTAATCCTAAATTTGAAATGAGAGATTTAGGCATGTGGTCTACTATAGTTGTGTGACAAAAGGTATTAAGATACATATTCCAATCCAAAACTAAGCATAAGCCTAACACGTATCACGCAAAAGATCAAACAGTTGGTGACCATCAATGAAATTCAAGCAAACGTAAAGGTGAGACCTAGAAACTTAAAGTCCATGTATATAATACACAAAATAGCCACAAACAACTCATATTTCAAACAATCATAAGCCCAGTGATAGCCTAAGAATGAACAACTAGCACCAGACACCTTAATCACCTGGCATAGGGAAATAAGGTGAAGGTGGATTTAAGCACTTTAGGACATACCACAATTGGCCAAAAACATCAATTAACCTAAAACAGCTAATCTAAGAAATACCCAAAAATGTGTATAAACCCTAAAAAACTCGATTATAGACCATTGTAACCATAGAAAGTTCGGACGAGTGATAGAATCAATGAGAATGACGAGCTTAAACACTTACAATCACTGGAACTTGTTAAACTTGAAAATCTCGATTATTGAAAATTTTTGAAGCGTATGGGTGTTTGAAATCGTGAGAAAAAGATGAAGCAGATATTGAGACCAAAGTATATAGTTGAAACTTTGGATTATTGACACTTTAGGTCCTTTAACTTGCATCCCATTCAAAATATAAATCAATTAACCACATTTATCCCCTCAAGTATTTTAGAATTTTAAAAATTATGAGACCATGGAAAAATGTTACGAGTATAATGGATGTGGCACCCTCTTGAACCAACCACGAGAAGTAATTTTGAAAAACATTGATAATCAATGGTTCACGAGGTATCGAGAAAATATTTTATTGTGATGAGAAAAATATTGAAATAAAGAAGTTGAAAAAGATTTCTGTCTCCCCCTCAAGATATGCATTTTAGAATGATTTAGAAAAACGTTGTGAACGACATATCTTGAAGAAAGATTTTTTTTTTTTTATTTTTTTTTTATTTTTTTTGAAAATGAAAGAGTGAAAAATCTTTTTGAGTTTTTGTAGGTTTTATATTTTTGTATTTGGTTTTTGAAAAATATTTACAAAAGATAGTTTTGATGTTTGACCATTACTTGTGTTTTAAAAACTTTTCCAGATCTTCTGGAGTCAAACATCGCATACCAATTTGGCGGACTAAATCAGCAAACCTTATTGGAGGTAATGCTTTAGTAAGTAAGTCCGCCAATTGGTACTCAGTTCCAACAAAATATAATTCAATTGTACCATTTTCGACCTGCTCCTTGATGAAATGATATCGGAGATCGATGTGTTTTGATTTGCAGTGATGAACGGTGTTGCAGGAAATGACAATGGCACTTTTGGAGTCGCAGTAGATGGGAATCTTATTGAATAGGTAGCCATAGTCCTTAAGTTGTGATCTCATCCATATGACTTGAGCACAACAAGCAGACATAGCTACGTACTCAGATTCGGTTGATGACAGTGATGTGCAATCCTGCTTCTTAGATTGCCAAGACACCAGTTTATCTCCCAAGAACTGTAAACCACCAGATGTACTTTTTAGCGTGTCTAAGCATCCTGCATGGTCAGCGTCTGAAAAAGCAATTAGTTCAAAACCAGAATCCTTCGGATACCAGATTCCCAAGTGAATGGTTCCCTTTATGTATCGAAGGATTCTTTTAGCCTCATTGAGGTACCTTTCAGTCGGTTTTGACTGATAACGAGAACACATGTAGACAACAAAAAGTATATCAGGTCTACTAGCTGTGAGATACATGAGGGACCCAATAATACTTCGGTATTTGGTAGGGTCAACTGGAGTCCCATGTATATCAGCATCTAGTTTTGTGCCAAACGCCATTGGTGTATTATAAGTATCACAGCTCATCATTCCATGTTTCTTTAAAATTTCCAAAGCATATTTGGACTGATTTAGAAAAATTCCACGGGGTGATTGATGAACTTGCAGTCCTAAAAAGAACGAAAGTTCACCCATCATGGACATTTCAAAATTATCTTTCATTAAGTTTGCCAAATCATTTGAGTAATTTTTGTTTGTTGAAGCAAAAATAATGTCATCAACATATATTTGAACGATTAGTAAGTCCACCCCATATGTTTTTATAACTAGAGTTGGATCCACAGATCCTTTAGAAAATTTATTGGCCAATAAGAAAGCAGATAGTTTGTCATACCACGCCCTTGGGGCTTGCTTGAGTCCGTAAAGTGCCTTTTTGAGACGGTAGACGTGATTGGGATGCTCAGGATCAACGAAGCCTTCTGGTTGGCTGACATAAACTACTTCGCGGAGTTCTCCATTTAGAAATGTCGTTTTCACATCCATTTGATAAACAACCATGTTCCGATGAGCAGCATATGCCAGAAAAATCCGAACAGCTTCAAGTCTAGCCACTGGAGCAAAGGATTCTTCAAAATCAATTCCTTCTTCTTGAAAGTATCCTTTAGCTACCAAGCGTGATTTGTTACAAATGACAGTGCCTTCTGCATCCAGTTTGTTTTTCCAAATCCAATTTAGCCCAATGACAAAGACTCCGTCAGGTCTTTCAACTAATTCCCAGACTTCTAATCTTTTGAATTGCTAAAATTCCTCTTGCATAGATTCAATCCAGTTGTCATAAGTCATTGCTTCTTTGATGTTCTTAGGTTCTTCTTGACAAACTGTGAGTGCATAGATACAAGTTTCACCATCTGTGTGAAGTCGTTGTCTCGTCATGATTGGTGCATCTGGATGGCCAATAATTTGAACTAAGGGATGATCTCGAGTCCATTTGTGTGTCGAAGGGTGTAGTTGATAGGTATCTCGCATGTGAGCAGGATCCAAATTTCGTATGGACGACTCAGCTATTTCAGGGAATGTTGGAGCCGGTACGAATGGGTTAAATAACGCATTTGGATCATACTCTGCGGGTTGTGGAACTGATTGTGGTGTAGGATCTTTAACTGATTGTCGTGAGTTTGAAGCGGTTTGTTTTGCTGTTACGGGAGATGCAATTGGAGGACCGTCTTTCTCAATAGTTGTTGTTGTTTGTTGAGGTGAGTCAGGTACTTGAATATTTTCAGGTTGTGCAGCGGAAATTGGTGAGACCTCAGAAGAACGGTATTCAATTGTATCATCAAACAGTGGAGCAAACAGGGTTTCCAATTCTTTGCGGTTAAGAGGCAATGGTTCAGCCGAAGAGTCCGGAAAGTTAAGACGGTTGGATTCGGGTGCTAAGCTGTTTTGCTCAGAAGCCATTTGAGTGAGTTCATCGAAATTAGCATGAATAGTTTCTTGAATTTCTCTTGTACGACGGTTCCATATCCGAAAGCCTTTTGAATTTTCACAATAGCCAACGAACACTCCGATGTCAGCCTTTGCTTTAAGTTTACCTAAATCATCACGATCATTTTTCGGATAACAAAGTGCTCCAAATACATGAAAGTAATTGATGTTTGGTTTTCTTTTGTGAACAATCTGATAAGGTGTTTTGTGATGGCGTTTTGTGATCATGCAACGGTTTTGGGTGTAACATGAAGTTGAAACAGCCTCCGCCCATAAGTAATCTGGTAATTGAGCATTTATCAACATGGTTCTTGTAGCTTCCACTAACGTCCTGTTGCGTCTTTCAACGACTCCATTCTGTTCTGGGCTTCGTGGAATAGATGTTTGATGTTCAATTCCACTTTCTCAAAATATGACCGAAGAGTTTGATTCTTAAATTCTGTACCATTGTCAGTTCTGACCATGTTGCGTAACTGAACTTGAATTTTAGTGAGAAAGGTGATGATCATTGAAGGAGCTTGATCTTTACTTCGTAGAAAATAAACCCAAGTCCATCTGGAGTAATCATCCACAATTACAAGTATGTAGCGTTTACCGTTGATACTTTGAACACGCATCGGACCACACAAATCCATATGAAGCAATTGTAAAACATGATTCGTACTGTGCTTGGTTTTTGAAGGAAAATGAGTGCGAGTACTTTTTCCTTGTTCAAAGGCCAAACATAAGTGTTCTTTGGTAAAACGGAATCTTGAAAACCATCAACAAGTTTATGACGAGCAAGTTCAGTCATAGTTTTGAAATTCAAGTGCGAAAGACGTTTATGCCATAACCAGGATTTAGTCGATTTTGCTTTGGAGAGAAGACATATTGGAGATGAAGCAATCATATCAGACATCGATATTGTGTAAAGATTTGAACCACGTGAGCCGGACATAAGATCATTTCCTTGTAAGTTACGAACGAAACAAGTTTTCTCACGAAATGCAACTTCTAAATCCCCATCACAAAATTGACCGAATGAAAAGAGGTTGTGACCTAAGCCTTCCACATAATAAAAACGACTGATTTCAATGTTCCCACTGACATAGTCACCGTATCCCATGATTAGAGCGTAATGATCATTCCCGAATCTGACAGTTCCGATAAACTTTGAAACAAAGTTGACTAGCAGTTTGAGATTGCCTGTCATTTGTCGGGTACATCCGCTATCAACAATCCAGAGAACAATCTGAACCACCTGCATCACAAGAAGACGACGAAGATGGAACATATGTAAGGGTGGAACCCAAAGAAAGTGCGGGTTCCGGTTGGTTAGAAGCACACGTATTCAATAATTTAGGAATCCATTTAAATTATGGTTTATATTGTAACCAACGTTGCCAATTCCAACTAGTTCTCGCTTTCTTTTTGGTGTATTCACTAGCTTTGGGCTTGTTCCTAGATTTGTTCCTAACTATGGGGGTAACCTCAACCTCATTAGAAGCCGTAGATGGTGGTTTTCCTAATATAGACTTAGATGCAATATTGGGCCTAAAAGGAATGCCTGTCCTACGTTTCTGATGACGATTTATCAAGGAATTAGCAAGACATTTTGTATGATTACCATATAACACACTTTTACGACAAAACACACAAGATGCATTAGAAGCATTTAGAGGTACATCATTCGTTACACTGAGATTTTGATTACAATTTTCCAGATTACAATCTAATTCAGGTGCAACATGAGTTTTATTCAAATTCCTAAGTTGATCTTCTACTCCTTGGACTTCTAGTGTTCCGCTATTACGTTGCCAGATCTTAGTCTTCCTAGTCTTTTTGTTACTTTTTCTCTTGGGTCTGCTAACGCTTTTAGTGGAGACTAATCCTGTAGAAGTGGAAGAATTAACATTAGAACTTTGAGCATGATTTCCCTTATCTGTTTTGTCTAAGTGGTATTGTCCTGGTGCAATTACTGTGGTGTCAACAAATTTTCCTTTCTCAAGTATCCTAATTTTCTCTTTTAAATCAATGATGATGTGATTTTTATCCTGAATATCAGACTCAAGTTTCCCATTGCAATAATTAATGTCATCACGGTTTTGTTGCCATTCAACATTTTCAATTTTTAATTCCGCAATTTCCTTCTCATATTTGAGACACAAACTTTCAAAAGACTCAGTATTTTTGCAACTTTGACAAGACTTTGAAACATTTTGACTCTGAAGTTGCAATTCCGTTTCAAGACTTTGAGCTTGACACCATTCAAGTCTTTGTTTGAGTTGACAAATTTCTTTTGAAAAACATTTTGTCACATCATCATTGTTTTTCCTCAACAGTTCATTATCATGTCTTAATGTCTCTATTTCCGTGTTCAGCAAATTATTATCTACACAAAGATCATCCACAAGCATAGAATTACCATATTTATAGAGATCATTCATGATAATAGAATAAATATCAGCATTGAGAATTTGTTCCAAGAGTCGATCAGCATCATCTCTCAAAGCTCTGTTTCTTTGCTTTTGAACCAAAATCGCATTTTCATTTGAATGGAAAACGTTTATCATTGATTTGAATTCTTTTTGAAGTTCCTGTTCCCAACGTGTAGCATAGTGACGGAGGTGTTGAACGATTGGCAACATTTGTTTTTGAAAAATATCTCTCTTTTCTCGCTCGTAAGCGGATTGAAAAGTTTCAATTTTTATTTCTAAATTACGTTCAATTGTTTCCTCCAAAATTTCGATGTCTTCCATAAAAGTTTTGAAATAATTTAAAACACGACAACTTTTTGGTAAAGGTGTAACTTCACAAGAAGATGGTAAAGGACCATTTACTTGTGCCACCGTTTGGACAGGAGCCGCATGAGAAGACGAAACATATGAATCAGTGACAAACCAAGATTTCTCAGGTATTTCCTTTTGAGGAACAAAAGATTTAGAAATGTGAGGAGTTTTTGAATAGTCATATGGTTTCCAATATTCAACTTGACTCATTTTTTATCGACTCTCTTCTTCAAGTTCTTCCTCTTCCTCAGTATCATAAACAATAGTACGCACAATCGTATTATCAAGCATTTGTTCCATACTGTAAATTTTAGGATTTGCTTTGAAAGCTTTGTGAAGAAACATTGATTTGAAATCACCAAGTGCAAAATCTTTATCGGGTCTCGGTTTTAAAGTAAATTTCTGAATTGTTGTGACAGAGGCCCCGGTTTTGTAAACAATATTACGAAATTCTTTGATTTGTTTTTCAAGATCAACATTCTCATAAAGTAAATTATCTATATTCTTCCTTTTTCGTATTTTATGTTCACAAAATTCCTTTTGGCAAATTGACAACTTTGTTTGTGTTTTTGAAAGCTCTTTTTGAAGTTGTTCAACTTGTTTTTGAAGTTCGCACTTGTCATTTTCTAGTTTCGAAACGATCTTCCCATTTGACTCAATTAAATCTTGCATTTTATGTTGAAGATCTTATTCTTTATTGTAATATTCTTGAAAAGCTTTTTCAAAACTTTTTTCATGTTTAACCTTGTGTTCCACAATAGAAAGTTGAATTTTATAACACTCAATATCCCTCGCAAGTGACGCATTTGTTTCTTTTAAAGCTTTATTTTGAACGTTCTTTTGCTTGATTAGTAAAATTTGATCCTGTAGTTGTTTGGCCATCAACATGATCTGGTCAGTAGGATCAGAGTAAGGTTCATTTTGTTCGTCCTGGTCATATTTGTCATTCTCAAAATGATCATCAAATGAAACAACTGTGTCATCATCAAATATGACAACTATGCTTATTTGTTCATCTGCTTGAGAAGATAAAGATGAGGCAGTTGGAACAACTTGCGCCTTATCAGATTCTGAAACAGAGGGTGATACTATATCACGTATTAAGCAATCATTAAGATCATGTACCTGAGACAAACCATCAGTGTCATACACTGGGCCTGAATCATTCATACGAAGTTCCTGCATGTTGGCCATAAGCATCACATCTGCATTAGCTTCCAAGTCTTCCATATCATCATCATTGTACGCATTTTCCATGAAGCTGTTCCCTGCTCAATGAAGTGTCCATCCTTTTCATCTTGAAGAGCCATAAGTAATGCCTGCTTGTGAAACTTACTGCCCCGAGTTCTCAGTTTTAGACATGCAGTTGCAATATGACCTTTCTCATTACAATTATAACACCACACTGCATTCCCAGAGTTTGAGTTCCCAGTTTCAACTGTTTCAGACCTTTGCTGAGAAGCACCTGAATTGTTTCTGAACCCTCCATTGTTATTAAACCTCTGACCATTCCCATAATTTCTGGAAGACCCTCCTGAACTTGATCGACCAAAGTTACGATTCTGTATTTCAACTCTGCCATCTTGCACAACAGCTTGCTTCCTTGTGTTAGAAGAAGAACGTTGATGGTTATTCGTCTTGTTGGAGAATTTGCTAAAAGCACGAGCAATGAGAGCAAGTAATCCTCATCTTCATCTTCATTGGAATTCGAGTAGTACAATGCATCATTGTTGGTGTATGGAACAAGTTGAGTGGAAGAATGCTGTGGAGATGAATCATAAGAAACCATTGGATTTGAGGTAGAAGGTTGTGGATAACTGAAGTAACTCTGTTCTTGAGCATAAGCATGATTAGTCATTGGAGGTTGAGCATGATGAGATTGAGCTACGAGTGCCAATGAATTTGGTGTTGGTGATGGTGAGTAACCTCCTCGAAGAGCTCAATCTTTTTCCACTTCAGGTTCATGGTGTTTAAGAAAATCATACAACAAGCCATATGGTGCATCATGAAGATTTTTCGTTTGTCGAACGAATGTCACATACTTTTGCCAATCAGGACCAAGACTACCAACGAATTTGGAATTCACTGCGATCCTTGGTATTGTAATTTTGTGACATTCCAAATCATTAACCACATTAGTTAAACGGTGATAATATGATTCAAGTGACTCCCCTGGTTCAATTGTGATGTTTGTGTATTCCATATAGAGTTTTGATTCCATATCATCTTTGTTCAACTAAGTGCCTTCCATTAAGAGATGAACATGTTCCCACATAGCTTTTGCAGTTTTCTGAGCATCAACAGTTCGATAGATAGGATTTGGTATTCCTTGAAGTATATAAGCCATGGCATACTCATCAGCTTCACGATGTAGTTTCTGTTCTTCTGTGAGTTGAGATTCTGGAACTGGTTTCTCTACAGGAGCACGTGGAGGATCAGCAGTAGGATCACCACTGTCTAATTTTGTTGGCCACTAAAAAGGTCCTTCAAGTATCACTTGTTTTAATAATTTTCCATGGGGTTTCTTAAGTTCAAGAAATCGTAAGAATCGACTTGACCATTGAACATAATTCCCAGGTGTGAGCATTGGGGGTGTATAAAGTGAACCTGCCTCATGTCTGGATTGTTGAGATGTAATAACTTCACACATCCGATCAAACCAGTGAGGTTGTTTGGACGAATACTGATTCTGTTGTTGTGACATTGGATATGGTTGTTGTTGAGGAATGAGTTGATGTTGTTGCATCATGAGATGTTGTTGTTGAGGACAAAACGATTGTTGATATGTTTGTTGCTGATGATATTGCTGTTGCTGATATTGCGGATACTGATGTTGCGGAGGATGAGAAAAGAAGTAATTAGGTGGTTGAGACATCTTTCGTGATTATGGTAAACTTTAATTGTTAAAGATAAATAAAGGTTTAAATTATAAGTTGATTTGATAACTTGAAAAATTTGGTTTACTAACTCGGTAATACAATGAGTGAAAACTTAACTCGGTATGTATTAGGTTCTGTCTTAACTTGGTAAGTCCTGATTGTAGTCTAACTTGGTAAGTCTGAAAGAAAGTGTAACTCGGTAAGTCTTGATGGTTGTCAAACTCGGTAAGTCCACTACTCAAGTTAACTCGGTAAATAGACACAATTTGAGCAGAGTTTCCCCTAGGTATGAGCCACAGAGAACCTTACTCGATGTACGATAAGGTGAAGGCTAACTCGCCAATTATAAACTTAACTCGATAACAATAGAAGCTAACTCGCAGAAATAGATCTAAACTCGCTAGATGAAAAACCTAACTCGCTAAATCTAAATTTCTAACTCGCTAAGATTGATAATCCAAACTCGGTAAAACTAATATCCTAACTCGACAGAAACACAATGAACAGTACCCGAATATTAAGAATTTCACTTTTAAACCTAGTTTTTCTACCAAATCAAACCTAAATCAACCTATATTATCCCTTGGCGAATGATACCACTTGTTAGGTCACCATTTTACAACATAATCACTAAGATTTCTAGAGAGAGAAAGTAAGTAGAGAGAGAGAGAGTGGAAGGAACATTTAATATGAAATGAAAGACTAATGATATTACTAGGTGAACCAACACCCTCTAATGAGGGGTTACAAGTCTATTTATAGGTGTAGTCTAGGGCTTCACCAAACTATTCAAATATTACAAACTAGACCCTTAGACTTTTACCAAACCTATAAACTTAGCATAAAACTTTATAAAACATATTAATTCACTAACGTACTAACTTAATAATACAACCTATTACAAAATTCAATGACCGACACTTGAAATAATAAAGTCTATTCCCAACAGAAAAAGTATGCAAACATAAGAAAAATGGACGAGAAAGTATAAAAATGGATGAAAAGGTATAAAATCGGAAGAAAACGTATAATAACGGATAATAATGTATGAAAACGTATAAAACCGTATGAAAATGTAAGAAAAACAAACAAAAATATATAAAAACGGACAAAAACATATAAAACGGATAATAACGTATGAAAACATTAGAAACGAAAGAAAAACGTATAAAAACGGACGAAAACATATAATAAAACCGTATATTAATACATGTATAAGAACTTGTATAAATTTTAAAAATAAGTAGAAAATAATTTTTTTTAAGAAAACCAAATTTTAAGTTATTAGCCCATAAAAAGGTCAAATTTGATAAGCAACCAGTTAAGGGTCAAGAAGGTCACCAGGTACACAAAAAGGTCAAATTTGAAATGTTTATTGAAAAAAAAGGTGAGGGGGGGGGGAGAGAGAGAGAGAGAGAGAGAGAGAGAGAGAGAGAGAGAGAGAGAGAGAGAGAGAGAGAGAGAGATGGTTACACAGAATCACAAAAAGTGTCAAGTTAGATACATCTTCAAGTAATTAGCCCATAAAAATTTTAAGACTTTTGTGATTTCCAAGTGAAGGGTGAATATGTTTTAACATTTCACACATTTCACACTTCTTGATTTGCAACTTTTGATTTCCATGTGAAGGGTGAGTCCAACAAACTCTGGTGTGCTGATGAGGGAGTCCAACCAATGTTTTAAATGGCTTAAGGGGCACTAAGAGAATACGGTATCGTGACTAAATGTCATAGCCACTTCCAACTCGTACCAAATTTGGCACAACTACTTGTATGTCACCACATCTTTTGGTTCAGCCATATCATAGATAGCCACTTAAGTGGCATGAGGAAAAAAAATAAAAACTTTATCTCTTTAATTTTTTTAATTGATTTTGTGTGTGAGTTTAGTGTTTTAATTGGGTATAGTGTAAGTTCAAAAAAATTGGGTATAGTGGAGCCCAAATGGCATGTGAAATGACATGCCACTAGCTAATGGGTTTTCTGGTGTACGAGTGTTAAAAGTGAGGATGTTGAAGTGGCACTGAAAAGTGAGAATTGACATGTCACCCCACCTGATGCTCTAAGGTGCAAAGGGCTTATGTAGCCTTGAGGCGAGGTGCATATCAAGGCGCGGGCATCAAGAATATGAGGCGCAGTGAATTGAATAAAATTTTAAAAGTTTTGCGCGACAATTTATGTATTAGTGATGACTTAGATAACAATAAAATACTTAATGTATTGTAACAAATCTCATATTCAAACCCAAAATCAACCAATGTGTCAAGATGATGGCATGATGCCATTTCATTAGGGTGTATGTGTTTTAGGTGTGGTAGGTGGTTATTATAAGAATGTATTTGTTTTAGGTTAAGTTGCAATGAGAATATTTAAGGTGTAAAACTAATACCGGTGTAGTTGTGAATTGGGTATTTCATTTGGATTGGGTTGGTTTACTAATTGGGTTGCAAGGCTATATCACACAAAGGATTTTGGAATGGGCTGAAAAGCTTACACGATTGTGGCTGCTCAGTTTTTTATGGCTTTTGTCAATTTGTTTGACAACGTAAATGACTGAAGACCCATAGAGGAACTATCAAGATTGAAGAAATGGGGAAATAATAATCAAGATTGAAGAAATGAGGAACTATCAAGATTGAAGAATGTGTTTCGAAATAAATAATGAGAGTAAAAGATTAAGACATAAGCAAGAGTTCAATAGTTTATCGGAAAAGAAACCGATGAAACGCACAGGTCTGAATGCCTCGTGACTATAATGAGGATGTTATTTGTTTTTTAAATATTAATTTCATTAGACTTTTCTAGAGGTGGCAAAATGGTTAGGTTGGGTCGGGTCGGGTCTTAGGTCTTAGATGGGTTTGGGTCAAACGGGACTCAGGTCGAGTAGGTTTTTTTTGGGTTTTCAGTATTTTTTCATCAATGAACATAATAAATCATTACTGTAAACAAAGAAAAATAGTATTCAATCTCCACTTATATACATTTTCATACATTTTCATCCATTTTCGTCCTTTTTTTTATGTCTTAGTCTATTTTTATATATTTTCGTCTGTATTTATAAGTTTTCATAGGGTTTATCCGTTTTTATACGTTTTCGTCCGTTTTTATATGTTTTCATTTGTTTTTCTACGTTTTAACAATTTTCATCCTTTTTTATACGTTTTCATCAGTTGTTATACTTTTTCGTCCGTTTTTATCGAATTCATCCATTTTTATATGCTTTCGTCTGTTTTTATACGTTTTCATCTATTTTTATACGTTTTCATATGTTTTTATACGTTTCATCCATTTTTATATGTCTTCGTCCATTTTTATACGTTTCATCCGTTTTCCTACGGTTTTATATGTTCTTATCTATTTTTATCCGATTTTATCCATTTTGTAAGTTCAGATACATTTTTGTACGTTTTATACGTATTATTACCCTTTTAAATATTTTTATGCATTTTATGCATTTTTATATGCTTTGTACGTTTTCATAAGTTATCCATTATTAACCATTTTTATCTGTTTTCATACGTATAACATAAGGGAAAGTATAAAAACGGTTGAAGATAGATGAAAACATAAGAAAATGTGTAAAATGAATAAAAACATACAAAAACGGATGAAAGCATATAAATTTGGATAAAAACGAACAAAAACGTGTAAAACTGACCAAAACGTATAAAAACGGATTAAAATGTATGGAATGTAAGAAATTTATAAAAATGGATAAAAATGTATGAAAGCGTATAAAAATGGATGAAAACATATAAAACGTATGAAAACAGATAAAAACATATGAAAATGTAAGAAAAATGGACGTAAACGTATAAAAACGGACAAAACGTGTGAAAACAGGCGAAAATGTATAAAAACAGACGAAAACGTATGAAAACAGATGAAAATGTATAAAACGGATGAAAACCTATAAGAACGTATAAAAGCGTATAAAAAATGGATCACTGATGAGTCTCGTATTATACATATTTTTACCCCCGATATTATGTGAAATATATGATAAATAACCATGTTATTAGGACTTTTGGTACTTAATATGAAAATATATGTGCAGGACGATAGTTTGGAGAAAAGTACAAGAAACGCACGAAAAGCATGACTTTATGGACATATAAGGAAAAAGACATAGTTTGGACTAAAGCACGCCGCTTATAAGGATAAAGAGCGCCGCTTACGGGTGTTCTTGATCAACTATATATACACGAGTCAAACATGAAGAGCGCCGATTATACATTATAAAAGCGCCGGTTACGCGAAACAAAGCTCGGCGATTTTACACCAAACGCTCGGCGTACTTCACATGACAATTATATCTTCTACATTAGGCATATATGTTTTTTTATAAGTGACATAACCACTATTCATATTTAGTCACACTTGATCGGGAATTTGATACGAAAGTTTTATGATTTTAAAGAGCAACGTATTCACCCCCTCTACATTTCTACATATATGATTATGATTATATGACTAAGCATGTGGCATGCTTTTTGAGCTCGTTGGGCACTTCTGTATGATTTGATTCTGTCTCGTTCTTTGAGTTCCTTATGATACTTATGACTCAATTTTGTTTTGCTTATCATAGGATATTTTGTTCAGTTAATCCTTGATCTCTTATTTGTTTGACATCTTATATTCGTTTCAGCAGGAGCTTATGTTTTCCCTTTCCCTATACTTATACATGTTTGATTATTCATTTTGGTTATATTTGTTCACTGAGCTTTTTAAGCTCAGCCGCATTTCTTTGCCTGCGGCAGGTTTTAGATTGGAAGTTGGGATATGAGGGAAGAATGCATATGAGCTCTTAGTGGACCACTCTGATGATAGGTACCCATTTGCTTCTGGATTAGATTTGGATTTATCTTCAGTTATATTGAGTTTGGATCTATATCTTAGTTTTGGAAGGCATTATGTTTAGAGTTAGTATTTCATTATTATCTTAGAGCACCTTTGTAATCGTTATGTTTATAATACTTCTGCTTGTGTTTGTATGTTCTGATTGACACTATATTGTGGCATTTTGACCCTTGTTGAGTTGGGGTGTTACACAAACAATTACTGGATAACAAAACAAGAGAGACATCAATCTCAAAATAGCACAATAAACGTCATCTACAAATAAGTGCTACAAAATCAGTGATCATATTTAATCAAACTTACTATACACTGTAATTTTAGAATCAAACTTGTTTGTATAGTATCTAAATTCGTTATAAGTATGTCAAATTGTTTTCCAGAACTTGATGCATCTCATTGATTATTAAAGATCAACTAAAAGTACGTCGACAAATTAATCAACGTGCTTTCGGACCGCACAATAAAAACAAGTTCATTACTACAAAAACTATAGTTTATGAGAAGAGTTATATTTTACATACCAAGGGACTCATCCCCACAATCCATCTAAAAATAAATCAATGGTTGAGATTAAAAACATTTTAATATTTCACTCATTTTTTATAATTTAAATATCTCTTAAACCGTTAATCGTTAAGCGAAAATAATTACACCATCGCGACGAGCATTTAATTATATTTCTATAAACGGGCACTTTGATAAACTTTCGACAAAAAAAAAATTCATTTTTTCACATTTTTTTTCGTGGCCGAAAAAATCTTATATGATATATCATATATGATATTCATATCACCTATGATATATATCATATATGATATGTAATATTATATATGATATATCATATGTGATTTTTTCGGCCATGAAATTTTTTTTTTGAAGAAAATATATCAAAGTGCCTATCTATAGAAAGATAATTAAATACTCGTCGTAACGGTATATTTTTTCGCTTAACGATTAACGGTTTGAAAGATATTAATATTTGAAAAAAAATATGATGAAAGTGGGTTTTTAAATTGTTGGGATTAATCTCAGCCATTAGATCAAATAAAGATGGAGGGTGGATATTAGTGTATGTAAAAAAAGTTTGGTTCTCAAATGATCTTAAATCATAGTTTATATGCTTATGCAACTTTGTGTTCTTTTTTCGTTTAGTAACTCTTTCTTTGATTACGCATATGTTTCATGTGTACAACTTTCTATATACGATTGCTTATACCAACAGGTATATTTCTATCGGCTATTTGCGTAATACAAAAGTATTATCGGGATTTTTTGCCTTCTTTAAAGTACTAGTGAATTTCACTGGTCTTTTATCTAGTATAATATATACACTAGCTAGTAGAACTCACTCAAAAAAATAGTTTAAAAGAGGAGGCAATACCTCCACTTTATAAGCCATTAATCAATCACATACTTTGTCGATACGAAATAGAAATAAAAATCAAAGGAAAATTTTTCTACAATTAGGCGACATAGAACAATGCACAGGGTTGTAAATGAACCGGACAAACACGAACGGAGCATTTTTATGTTCGTTCATTGAACATTAACCGGACAAATTAACGGACACAACGCTTAAACGAACAAATTTTCTTGTTCATATTCGTTCATTTTGAAATGAGTTTGTTTGTGTTCGTTTATATTCGTTCATTAAGAGATTAAACGAACGTAAATTGTAACAACCGTGGTTTTAGCAGGTCAGTTTGATTGATAGCCTTTACTCGATTAACGTTTGTTTGGTGTGTCTTAGGTGTTTGAAGTGATATAGGTGAGTTTTAGCACTAAATCCCTTTGCGTAAATGGTTTTATTATGATTTGGAAAGTATGAAATTTGGGAAAGTTCATTTTGATCGCCTTTGTGGTGTAGAAATGACTTGTGTAGTTTTGGTATTTTTGTGTTTTTGCGTAACGAGTTTTCGTTCAATTATTTGAGCGTTAGCAAGTTACGAGGAGTTTGTTTTTATGTGTTATGCTTATAAAAGAGTGAAAATCTATTTTTGGAAACTTTTTTTTTGAAAATGATAATTTTCCGGGTAGTCGTAAAAACTAAGGTTTATCGCGTAAGACGTTAGTTATCGTTACGGGTTGTTATAAAATATCAAAAGTATGAGGTTTTGAATTTAATAAATTAATTTAATAAAAAATATATAAAAATAATATATGGGATAGGGGGATCGACTGAATAGAGAAAAACAAGGGAAAAGGAAACCCAATTTGAGCCCAAATACAATTCTTAGCAATAAGGAATCCTATTTCAACGCAAACAAGCTCAACCCTTACCCTTATAACCATATAGAACGACCCTAAACATATTTTTCTGCATATTTTGGTGGACCACAAGGAGAAAAGAAGGAGAAAAAATTAGGGTTTGTAATTTGGAAGTAATAATCAAGAATCAAGGTAAAATCTTTAAACCCTATGTTCAATTAATTGATTAATTAATATAATTCATGTAATATTCATTATGATAGATCTAGGGTTTGTAAGTTTCTGTAAATTAACAAATTAAAACATTTTGGGATCAATTAATGATTTTTTATGATGATTGGTTAAGAGAATTGAGTGTAAAACGCGTTAGTTTATATGTTAGGGTTTGGACAGAAAACTAGTGATGTAAAGATGTGAGTGTATTTAACTGATGGTGAGGAGTTAGGTCACGAATTTTTGGTCTAAATTGAAGTTTAATGAAAGAGCTTTCCAAAAAGTCCAGCCACGATTGATTTCAAGGTCGGGAAGTTAGTCTTTTGATTTTTCTTTGATAAAGTGTCAAAGTTGTTAAACCGGGACAGAATTTGGGTAAAAGTTTGATAGTGAATTGTGGGTGAAAAGTGATATTAAGGTTAGCCCTTCTGGAAACATTGATTCTTAGGTTATCTTAGACTACCACGAAAAGGATTCGTGATAAAAAGTTGTAGAAGTATTTTATTATAATTAAAACTTTTTGATGTGCGTTCAGATCTGAATTTGGATAGTTGACAAGTTTGATTTTCTTGTGAGTACTTGTGTGTGTTATTAGTCCATGGCCTTCTGGGATTAGCTTGTATGCTTATGAGAGACCATGGTGAATTTTTGGTGTGAGTTGTTGAGCTTTAATTGTTATGATTTCATGTAGGCGAATGTTCCCTAAAAATCTGTGTTTTCTGATTTTAAAAGTGCAAGGGATTTAGTGAGTGTTAGGTTATGGTGATGGTTAGTATGGGGTCTAGGAGATCTGTGGTGGGTCATGTGAGTCTTAGACATCCATCATATGTGTATTACATGGGTTATAGCTTTTAGCTTGGCCATGTGTAATGTGGATTTATTTTGTGTGTTATAGATTGTGATTTGGTTTTGTGGAAGCTGCAAAGTTTGAGGTGAGTTCATAGTCCCATATTTTTACTTTGTTTTAAACTTGGGATGGGAATGATGCTTGTCTTAAATGGTTTGGGTTACTGTGATTATGTGTGTGTCAAAGAGCTTGGACTTATAATGTTATCGTTTGCATGCTATGTGTGATGATTTGATTGTGAGATTATACGTGATTCATTTGGGGACCCATTTGATGCCATTTGTTGCGTGGATACATACGTGATTCGATTAGGAGGATGCTTATTCTGTTGCTCGCGCATGCGACCTAATTGATGCCGATATGGGGTCGGTGGACACGATCCGTCCAGATGTTGCCTTTGTGTGTGGTTATTGGTTTGCGAATACATGTAGCTATATGATAACTATAAATTATTTGTCCAGCTATGTTTTATAATCACAATGAACTGGTTGCCTTGAGAGTGTATGCGTGTCTTAAACCTATGAATCTCACCAACATTATGTTGACGTTTTAAGCATCATTTTCAGGTGAGCTTTCTAAGGATAAGATAGAAGGATGTGATTATACGAGACCTTAGTTGCATTGGAAGTGGTTTATCATCTATGATTGGATTCTATGTATTATTTTGGATTATGTCTTGGTTATTTTGTTTTGGGGTATTGTTACGACACTTCGTGTCTGTACTTGCTCTATTTTATGCATGTAGTTATTCTCTATTTAAACACCATGTGTTGTCATGAAATCCATGAAGTTACACTCCCGTATATATATATATATATATATATATATATATATATATATATATATATATATATATATATATATATATATATATATATATATATATATATATATATACATATATATGGGGATAGCTTGGCTATAATTTTGTAGCCAATTGGCTACAATCCTTCATAAAAAATACACTAGCATTGAATCAGGGACCCACAGAAAAAAAATCAGGACCCACAAAATGTATCCGGGACCCACATTTATAGCACAAAATTGTAGCCAATTGGCTACAATTAATTGTAGCTAATATTATATATATATATATATATATATATATATATATATATATATATATATATATATATATATATATATATATATATATATATATAGGGTAGGGTTATAGAGAAAAGTGTATTTGGATAGAAAAGTGAGAAAAAAAGTTACAGGGTAGATTATGAAAACTTACAAACTTCAGGGTAAAAAAGAAAAAAAATGAAGAGTCTGTCTTCTAAATACAGATACCACCACCACCGACTCAGACACACACACTCACTGTCACTATCACCACCATCGCCACCTGCACCGTCGCCACCATCATCGTCACTACCACCACCGTCGCCACCATCATTGTCACATTCAAATTCGATTAAACAACAAACATACTCCAATCAGAAACACACGCAATCCGATAAAAAACACACACACTCCGATCAGAATCATACACTCTGATCAAAAAAACACACACACTCCGATCATCAAATAATAAAAAATTTAAAGATAGCAAGTGACCTAATTACGTTCATTAGAAAAGAAAAAGTAAGTGTTTAATTATAAGTTTTATTAATTTATATGTTATTTTAGTGCATCATTGTGTAAATTATAAAATAATCGTTGTTTTTGTTGAATGAAATTACATATTAAGGCATTTGTATATATTAAATTACAATTTAGTGCATCTGCCTTAATAATATGTTACAACATTAGTTTGTCTGAATAAGTGCATCCTAATTGATGTTATTGCATCTCTTACTATGGTAAGAGCAGCATCTTATAAGTTAGGGCATCTGTTTTTGATTAGTGCATCAAAAATATGTTATGACATCTGTTAGATAAGATCATCATGTTATATGTTAAGGCATCTGTTTGTTTGATTATTGCATCTAAAATAAGCATTAGTGCACCTGTTAGTATAATTAAGGCATCAATTGACTTGTTACAACACTTGTTTGTATAATTAGTGCATCAAAAAAATGTGTTACAGCATCTCTTAGTATGATAAGAGCCTAATGTTAAATTAGGGTATTTGTTTGTTTGATTAGTGCATAAAAAAATGCATTAGGACACCTATTAGTATGATAAGAGCATCATGTTATAAGTTAGGGCATCTACTTGTATGTTTATTGCATCGTTGCAACTACTTGGGCATCTGCTTGTATATTTAGTGCATCGATGAGTAAGATTAGGGCATCAATGAGCAAGATTAGGGCATCGTTAAACATATTAAGGCATCAGTTGGTTACGCCTAGTTTACCTTATAAAAACTCTTTATATTAGTTTTACCATAGCGTATCTTAGCATGATAGTGATAGCAGGCTATTGATACGTGCCAATTAGATGATCAGTACCTTCTGCGTGAGGTAATTATAGATGGTTTCTTTTCCATTCTATCATAATAAAAGGATACAATTAGCCGTTCAAAAAAAAAAAAAAACAAATAATAAAAGGATACAGTTCTTGAATAATATATTTAGTTATTTACTGTCAAGCTCTTATAAGCTCTTCATACAAAATTTTCTCATCTAAAGTGAACGATTATCAGATTTAGTGTTGTGTAGGATGATATCAGTTTTAATATACTTGTTGATATAAATAAATGACTAAAAACGTTATTCATATCTTTCGATATCTCTATGTTTTGATAATCACAAAACGTAAACTCATCAAACCAAAGGTTATGACGTAAACAAGTATTTAGTAGTAAATACTCACTTTCACCATTTAATCACTTAAGGTATGAATAAACAAAGTGATTAGTGCATTATAAGATCAAAGGAAATCTTGTCTTAAGACATAACATTTTATAAAATGATTTTAACATTTTATATATATTTGTAAATCATTTTTGGTATAGCTTTATTAAACCACAAAAATATGATTTCAAATTTCCAACCAAAAAGGGCAAATTTTATCCAGAAAAACTTTTCAAACGTTCAGGAGGGCGGCCCCCTTAATTTTACTAGGCGGCCCCCTTAATCATTAAGGGGACCGGTCTACAATTAAGGGGACCGGCACGCTCCCGAACAGTATTTTCTGGCCCTATAAATATTGGATCATTCCACATATTTTTCTCACCTTTTTGCACTAGAAACTTTCTGATCTAAACATCCATTTCCTTTCTCTAAAAATCCTTTGATCTTATATACTTTGATCTTTGTTTCAAAGTGATTCAAGCCTCAACATTCAAAGTGCAAAGAGAAGAATACTTCTCCTTGAAGTATTGCAACTTAGTATCATCTTGCTATCTAAGTTGCTTGTTTATATTTTCTTGTAAATCTTTCATCCTTTGGTGAATAAGGTGTATGTATTAGTTAGCTAGATTTAGTTGAAGAATCTAGGATTGTTGTAAGTGTGAGGTGAAACTTGAAGTGAAGAAGAAGTGTTAGATAGTAGTGGTGATAGGAGATTGTAGCAATAGGAACTTGTAGTTAAGATATTGAGGGTCTAAAGTGAAGAAGACTAGAAGACATTAGTGACTTGAAGGTGTGAAGACATTAGTGGCTTGAAGGTGTCAAGACATTAGTGAATTGAAGGTGTGACGACATTAGTGGCTTGAAGGTGTCAAGACATTAGTGACTTAAAGGTGTGAAGACATTAGTGGCTTGAAGGTGTCAAGACATTAATGCTTTGAAGGTGCAAAGACTTTAGTGGCTAGAAGTTGTGTAGAAGTTGTGACTTAGGTGTGAAGACGTTGCGGTGTGATTATTGGTGTGTAAATTGGTGTGCAAAGTGGTGTGTAAATTTGGTGTGTAAGGTTTTCTCCGCCATAAGGGAGATTGTTGATATTGTGAAGAAAACTCTCGAGTTAGGTGCTCGGGGAGTGGAGTAGGGCAAGGAAGGTGTCCTTGTAGCCGAACCACTATAAATCCTTTGTCTCTCGGTTTGATCTTTCCATCTCTTACTCTTTACTTGCTTACTTACTAGCTTTTCATAAATTGTCTATATTATGTGTTGTGCATATATTGAATTCACATAAAGATCAAACTAGGTTCCATTCAAAACATCAATTATACATTAGTTAAACATAAGTATATACAACTACTAAGACACATATATCTATATTAGTACAAACTTGTATTTAAGTGGGATATATGAAATCATAATTTCTATTCAACACTTTAAATAAGTATTGTCTATGTGATATATGTAAACTAGTTTGTTTGTATACTTTAGCTTTAACGGTTTTTACAAATACTATCAATTCTTAGAAAGCAAATTTTTATTAAACGAAAAAGACGCAAAACTATTCAACCCCCCCTTCTAGTTTTCCACAATTGGTATCAGAGCCACGTCTAGCAAGATTTTTAAAATAGATTGTATTTTAAAACTTGTAACGATCTATGGAATTTGAAAATTATTTAGAAGGGGAATTTATGCAACAACCACCATTATTTGAAAATGATCATTTTCTTGAATGGAAAAACAAATTTGAAAATTATGTGAAATCAATAGATCTTGATCTTTGGCATATCATTTCAATTGGTGATCTTAAACCAACCAAAATGGATTTTCAAAATCAATATAATAACCTTCAAACCAAATTTGATAAAAACACTAAAGCCAAATTACTTATTTTCAAAACTCTACCAAGAGTTGAATATGAAAGATTACTTCCTTATAAAACGGCAAATGATATTTGGAAATGCCTTTTAAAATTTCACCAAGAGAAATGTAAAATCAAAGATGATAAACTTGATATTGCACATAAAATAGTTACTCTAGAAAATTTAATAGATAAATATTTAGTTGAAATAAACACATGTACTACTAGTTCAAATATGGTTATTGAAGGTACAAATAAAGAAGAACACATGTGTCTAACCCGAAGAAAGTATGTCAATAAACCATGGTGCAACAAGGAAAATGAAGATGACGAAAATATGGCTTACATGAATTCTCTAACTAATGAGAATACAAGTGGTGACGGCAAGGATTACATGCTTCAAGATCCAAGCAACACTACAAACAAAACATGGAGTGACATGAACAATAGAATTGATCACCGCTTAGCATGTGAAGATTGTACAACTACAAATAAGGTACAATCCAAAATCAAACATTTTTTCTATGATCAATTTATATTAGAATTTTCAAAATTGGAAAACAACTTCAAACACTTTTGCAACATTGAATCAAAAATTATTTTTAAGAATGAATCTTCAACATCCGTTGAAAATAACTTTGAAAAAGAAATAATTTTAGAAGACAAAATGTCTAGACTTGAAAGTAATATTGAAATTGATCTTGAATGTAAAAATTGTCAAGACTACAAACATGAAATTAAAATGGAAAAAGAAAAAACAAAAATATTGGCTAAATTTGAAAATAGTTCTAAATCTTTAAAATATCTACTTAACATTCAAAAGTCATTTTATGATAAAACCGGCTTAGGATTTACTGAAGATGATTACTTAACGAATACCTCAAAACAAATAAAATTTGTTAAACCTAGTGGAAAAATTTAGAACTTTTATTATTTATATCCACTGATTATTTCTCTAGTCAAGAAAGCTATTGTTTGCTTGTTAAAACAAACAAATGATGAATTCTTGTACTTCTTGATGACATCCTCATCATGTGCATTTAAATGCATTGGATGCTCTCCACTAATCAACTCGGACCCATGAGAATCTGGGTACCAAGATCTTTGTCACTTGTAGTCTACACACGTGTTGATTATATATTGGTTGCGGTCATCTATGATCTTGGCGGTTTACATCTCACTCTTGGAGGACTCTTGTTTTACCATTCTTGATCCTTATTGCGTTGGGATTCGTCTTTGCTACTTCTACATACTTTGGGCAAAATGTTAAGACGTCTTCTATTGCTCTTTTGCCCACTCTTAAAGGAAAGCTGGACCTTAGGTAAGTTTTTTTTTTTAAAACCTTGTTAATGTCACAATATATCATAGTATGCCATGATTAGTATACTAATATGATTTAATCCATAAGTTGTTATGCCTTTAGATCATAAATACCAATATATGCATACATGATATTAGGACAATTAACTCTCTTGTTGTTATGACTACTTTAATCTATATGTTCTTAACTAATCTGATTAATAGATAATTAAGACTTGCTAGTAACTCTATACTACAATGTACCTTCTATGCATACATATATATACATATGTCTATTTTGTATTCATTGATGATTTTCTTTGTCCTTTCTTATCCCATTGCATTTAGATGTTTAATATCTACCATATCTTTTTCACATCTTTAGTTGCCATTAGAGATGATTATGTGTGACAATGGGCCTAATCGATTCTCTTGAAGTATATCTTTCTCTTGAAATTTCTTGATTGTCAAAATCAAAACATCATATTTAAAAACTTCTCTCTTTGAATTAAAATCTTTCAAATATCTATTTTATGCTTCTTCAAACAACATGCTTAATCATAAGCTATCATAACATTATTTTGATCTTTATCAAGATAGAAATATTTTTCTTTTTGAAACAAAACAAAATTTGTTTTATTGGGATACAAACTTGAATGTACTTCAAAACATTAAGCCAAGTATTAGTGAATCAAGAAAACTTCATATTTGGTAATCTTCGATAGGTAAATTTAGGAACTCAATTTCTTCTAAAAAGAGAATGACTACTGGAGAATCAATTGACTAGAAATTCAATTTAACCTAACGGTTGAATTGCTTTTATGTGAGAAGTTGGGTGTGTGTAACCCGTAAAAACGGTCGTGTTTAGCCTGAATTGAGCACCACTAGTAATAGTCTCATACTCATTCTCCAACTTGATTAAATTGCACTTCCTATATATATACCTAACGCTAGTTCACTTTTATGAACTTTTCTTCTCATTAAATTCTTTCATTTCCAGATTTATGGCATTAAGTTAGATAAGCATGCGAAAACATAGGAACTATAGACGTTAGGGTATATCCCATTCAACACTCTCACATCTAAATGAAAATTTACTTTCAAACATTGTTGAATAAAACTAAAAACATTTTGCCTAAAACATTCTTTGATTATCTCATATATGTCTTGCATTTATGTAAAAATGACATTCACAATTTAATCAAATCATTTCTTGAGAATCATGATTTGCCCATATGGATCTTGTTTGTAACAAATCTTAAAGTCCATACAATTATTACTTCCAATTTGTTTCTTGTAGACACTCACTATTTTGTTCAAACTAGCCAATTTATTATGGTTAGCATGTCTTATTGCTTCCTTAGTTGTGAAACTTAATTGACCAATAAGTAGATTGCATGAAAATTGGAAATTATTTGCCTACTTAACTCATCTTTATTACATTCTCTAGATACATGATTAGTTTATCCTATATTGCTTCTAAAGAATTAATGCAAATTGTTTGTACTAGACTACATAGCATTTGTATTCTTCTACTTGTTAATTGTTAACTTTCATCGATATGTTTGCACTAGTCTACATATTATCATTTTCATATAGTTATACATTTAACTAATTTGCCTTATTGCCTCCTTAGTTGCACATCTTAATTGATAAATTAATAGATTGCATGATGATTAGAAATTAATTATCTTATTTAATTGTTTCCATATCACTCTATACATTCATGAATAGTATGCCCTATATTGCTTCAAAGAATTTAACTTGCTTGAATCCAAACCCCAAAACATAACCTTTCTGAAAATTTTCTGCCAAAAACCCAATTCTGGCATTCTGGGAATCACCAGATGGGCGGCCCCCTTAATTATATAAGGCGGCCCCCTTAATGATTAAGGGGACCGGCCCCTAATTAATGGGACCGGCCATCTGATGGTCGGGGATACTGTTTTCTTTATCACTTTTTGACCCATTTCAGCCTATACTTCCCAAAATTCACAAACATATTTTGTCCCATGCTATCCCTCAAAATTTACCTTCCTAAACCACATTTCTCATACACTATAAATACCCTCTTCCCATCATTAATGCCATCACACCCAAACATGTCATCTCCCAACAACCAAAAACCTAAAATTTCAAGAACCGCAAGGATCTCCGTCAAACCCGTTTGGAGGAGGAAACTTGATTCTTGTCATAACTCAAGTGATGTTGTTCCAAGTCAACCAACTACTAAACCTCAAACCCACAATAATGATTCATCACACAACCTATCACCCACTCATTCCCTCATTCATGCTCCTTCTTATGATGAGCATGCTCAATCCCAAAACAACAATCTCAATCTCTCAATCAATACTTCACATGTTGCTCATTCAACAAAAACACCACTCACTCTTGGAGAACCTCTTTCCACCCATTTCATGTTTTCATGACTACCCAAGCTCAACCATGTCTCCACCACCAAGAGTACCACCACCACATCCTACAACCTCACATGCCACTCCTATGTTGCATGTTCAAACCTTCACCCAAGACAACTACCATGTTCCACCATCTTCACCTTCCTCCGAACACTTGAAGTTCGTTGAGGAGCTAAAAGAGGCTCATGAGCTTAGTGCTCTTTTAGCATTACATCTTGCATAACGCAATTTGGATCCACCCCAATCAAGCTCACCATCATCACCACATAACATCAACCAAATTGAGAAGCATGTTAACAATTGCCCTTGTTGCATCTTCCTTCAACAACAAACCATTGCTTTGAATGAGCACTTCACTTGGATTGAGTATCTTCTTACTAGATCTCAACAAACGCCATCACTTGAACAACATCAAAACCCTCAACCAACAAACCCAACTTCAAATCCACCACCTACAAGTTCCACATCTCCAAACTCACCAACATCCATGCAACCTAAAGTTTATCTCCACTAAACCACTAAGCATTTTACATGCTTGTGTTTCTCATTTTCGAATAAAACACCTCAACCATTTTGGGATTCAAGAAAGTTTGATGACACTCTTTGTTGGCACAATAGGATATTCTATTTTGAATTAGAATTCTATCATTATGGCTTTTGTAACAATGATTATGTGGTTGACATAATCATCTTGAATTAATGAATGCTTTTATATGTGTTTAAAATTCTTCTTTGCCATGCTTACTATTAGTTGTTATTATGCTATATGTATTTGCTTGTGCCTCTAATATTTTTCTTGCAAGAATTCCATATCTCGAACCCTTGGTGCCCTCAAACGAGGGGGAGCATACATCGAGGGGGAGCCTTTACCTTATAGGCTTAAACCTTTTTGATTCTACAAAAAGGGGGAGAAGTGAATATAAACTCACTAAATACTTGTCTAAAAATTAATTTTTGGACTTAATGAGTTTAGGTTTTGTAATCATCAAAAAGGGGGAGATTGTTGATATAAATAAATGACTAAAAACGTTATTCATATCTTTCGATATCTCTATATTTTGATAATCAGAAAACGTAAACTCATCAAACCAAAGGTTATGACGTAAACAAGTATTTAGTAGTAAATACTCACTTTCACCATTTAATCACTTAAGGTATGAATAAACAAAGTGATTAGTGCATTATAAGATCAAAGGAAATCTTGTCTTAAGACATAACATTTTATAAAATGATTTTAACATTTTATATATATTTGTAAATCATTTTTGGTATAGCTTTATTAAACCACAAAAATATGATTTCAAATTTCCAACCAAAAAGGGCAAATTTTATCCAGAAAAACTTTTCAAACGTTCAGGAGGGCGGCCTCCTTAATTTTACTAGGCGGCCCCCTTAATCATTAAGGGGACCGGCCTAAAATTAAGGGGACCGGCACGCTCCCGAACAGTATTTTCTGGCCCTATAAATATTGGATCATTCCACATATTTTTCTCACCTTTTTGCACTAGAAACTTTCTGATCTAAACATCCATTTCCTTTCTCTAAAAATCCTTTGATCTTATATACTTTGATCTTTGTTTCAAAGTGATTCAAGCCTCAACATTCAAAGTGCAAAGAGAAGAATACTTCTCCTTGAAGTATTGCAACTTAGTATCATCTTGCTATCTAAGTTGCTTGTTTTATATTTTCTTGTAAATCTTTCATCCTTTGGTGAATAAGGTGTATGTATTAGTTAGCTAGATTTAGTTGAAGAATCTAGGATTGTTGTAAGTGTGAGGTGAAACTTGAAGTGAAGAAGAAGTGTTAGATAGTAGTGATGATAGGAGATTGTAGCAATAGGAACTTGTAGTTAAGATATTGAGGGTCTAAAGTGAAGAAGACTAGAAGACATTAGTGACTTGAAGGTGTGAAGACATTAGTGGCTTGAAGGTGTCAAGACATTAGTGAATTGAATGTGTGAAGACATTAGTGGCTTGAAGGTGTCAAGACATTAGTGACTTAAAGGTGTGAAGACATTAGTGGCTTGAAGGTGTCAAGACATTAATGCTTTGAAGGTGCAAAGACTTTAGTGGCTAGAAGTTGTGTAGAAGTTGTGACTTAGGTGTGAAGACGTTGCGGTGTGATTATTGGTGTGTAAATTGGTGTGCAAAGTGGTGTGTAAGGTTTTCTCCGCCATAAGGGAGATTGTTGATATTGTGAAGAAAACTCTCGAGTTAGGTGCTCGGGGAGTGGAGTAGGGCAAGGAAGGTGTCCTTGTAGCCGAACCACTATAAATCCTTTGTCTCTCGGTTTGATCTTTCCATCTCTTACTCTTTACTTGCTTACTTACTAGCTTTTCATAAATTGTCTATATTATGTGTTGTGCATATATTGAATTCACATAAAGATAAAACTAGGTTCCATTCAAAACATCAATTATACATTAGTTAAACATAAGTATATACAACTACTAAGACACATATATCTATATTAGTACAAACTTGTATTTAAGTGGGATATATGAAATCATAATTTCTATTCAACACTTTAAATAAGTATTGTCTATGTGATATATGTAAACTAGTTTGTTTGTATACTTTAGCTTTAACGGTTTTTACAAATACTATCAATTCTTAGAAAGCAAATTTTTATTAAACGAAAAAGACGCAAAACTATTCAACCCCCCTTCTAGTTTTCCACAATACTGATTGCTAGTCTGCTACATGGTATTGCATAAATGATAGATGCATCTTTCAAACTTGTTTTACAATCTTTTTGAAATATAAGATTATTTTTCTATTTGTTTTTAGGTTTTTGAAAGCAAAGAAGTTTGATATCGAGAAAGCAAAGCATATGTGGGCTGATATGATCCAGTGGGGAAAGGAATTCGGTACTGACACAATCATTAAGGTGATTAATTTCTGGAACATCATTGATAAGTCCAGTTTGTTTGTCTCAAGCATGTTCATGACTAGTTACATGTATAATTTGGTGTTGTCATTGCTGTCTTAAATATTGATGTTACCCTTCTACTGAAATATTATCAGGAATTTGAATTTAAAGAGTTGGATGATGTTTTAAAGTATTACCCGCATGGCAATCATGGAGTTGACAAAGAGGGAAGACCTGTCTACATTGAAAGATTGGCGAAAGTTGATCCCAACAAACTCATGCAAATTACAACCATGGATCGTTACATAAAGTATCATGTGCGTGATTTTGAAAAAGGATTTGCTTATAAGTTTCCTGCTTGCTCAATTGCTGTAAAAAGTCACATAGACTCGAGCACAACAATTTTGGATGTTCAAGGTATGGTATGTAACAGTTCCCCTTCTGAAACCCCGTGTCTTGAGTTATATGATGATGTGTCATTGACTAAGTAGACAATTTTGTAAGATATTAAAAACACCCCAAATAGACTCATTCATCAGTAAATGAGTCTAAGTTGCCACCTCTAGAAAAAATGAATCTGAAAATAACTAGCAATAAGTATTATACATTGCATCTTCTAGGCGCCCTTCCTCGTCAATTGGTGCATCGAAAAGGTTGATATTAGGGCATCTATGAGTATGATTAGTGCATCAAAAATGTAAGTATTAGTGCATCGAGAAGGTAGATATTTAATTGCATCTATTTGAGGTACTTTAGTGCATCTGTTTGAGGACCTTTAGAGCATCCGTTTGAGGTACTTTAGTGCATCCAATTATTTATAACTTGAACATCAGTTATTGACTTATGATAAGGTCTTCCATGCACGAGTTTTTTGTTGAAGTCTGTGGTATCTAAGTTTTCAACAAATGATGAGACAATTTGGCTTTGAAACTTAGAAAGTCAATTTTGTTCTGCTAAATGTTTGCGGATCCAATAAACTATAAACAATTCTGAGTTTGGTTTTCGGTAGACATCTTAAGTCTTCTCTGAATGGTTTAATAATTTATGTGCAGATCGATGATCTTGTTGTACAAGCAGTAGAATGATAAGTGAGGAACAAGAAGGACATTGATATTTTACTAATGGTTTAATAATTTATACGCTCACCAGTATTTGAAACAATGATGATTAGATGATGACAAAATATAGTGGTTTGAACACGGAAAGTTGGGAAATTCCAAAAAAGGAATTCAATCATTTGAGCAAGATCATATTGTAGCGGTTAATCACTTCATTGTGGAGAGGGTTGCGGCTAAAGCCCTATAGGTCAAAAGGTAATCTCCTACTTCCTAATTTTCGTATCTTATGACACTCTCTACAGCTTATGTACTTCTACATAAGCTAATCCAAACACCCCAAAAGTAAAAGTGTACTATTGTTCATCAGGTTTACAAAGTAGGAAAACACTTTTCTAAGACAGGAAATTCGCAAAATTTACGGTTAAGGTCAACAAAACAGCTCTAATGGTTCATATAAGTATGTTATAGAAGATCAATGGATTTTTTATGCTCTAATAGTGGATACAAATTATGTTGGTTTTGAAACCACCATAATTAGATAATAACCCTCAAAACACAATTCCGAACATCCCCTAAGTTATATGTCTAGAATGTACAGAAGAGTTAAACAAAACATCTCAAATTGTGGTATTAATCAGGTGTTTTAACTATGCCATACATAGAGTAGTGTTATCAATTATGCGTCGTATGTATTTTCTAGCTTTATTATAGCCTTTGTCTTTTCGATGTGCGCGAGTTATGTTCAGATGTAGGAAAATGGGTAGGTCGGGTAATGGGTCAAATGAGTAACACTACTATACAGTCCGGGTTATCTGAGACCACTTTTTGTCACATTTTAGCGGCTCATGTAAACAAGGACCAGGACATACTTTTCTCCCGCATTATAGCTAAGGCCACTGGAATATTTTGAATCAGTAATAAGCACGAACAAAAATATTTTGGTGCAGTTT